>WOXC01009697.1:0-223016 GCA_011680675.1 Gymnobelideus leadbeateri | reverse complement strand
GAAACAATCATTAAGTGCCTACTATGAGCCAGGCACTGTTCCAAGTAAGGGCTTTACAAATATTATCTCATTTGATCTTCACAACAATTCTGGGAGGCAAGTGCTATGATGAACCCCATTTTATAGTTGAGGAAACTGAGGCAGAAGCTAAGTGACTTGACCACAAGGCTAGTAAGTGCCTGAGATGGGATTTGAATTTAGGTCTTCCTTACTCCAGGCCTAGCACTGTATTGTCTTTTCTACTCCACCACATGACTGCCTCTTCTAAGGTAAACAAGGTTCAAAGAGGGTAAGGGTCTTGCCTGGATTAATACAGGTAATTAGTGATCTCCAAGGAAGAGCAGTTCTCACTTTATTTTGTCTTCTTATAGCAGTTGTCTTTGCCACTGTAGCAAGTAGTCTTTGTAATCCATCTTATCCTATAGTCTTTGGGTTGTTTCTCTTATTCTTCACCTAACTCATAATATGAGCTTGTCATCTAAGCAGATAACTGCATATTTAGCTCTAATTTTTCTTTATCTCTAGTTGCCTGCTGGACATCTCCACCCAGGTGTCTCATAGCTCAAAACCAGGATGTCTAAAATAAAATTTCTTACCTTTCCCTTTAAACCCATTCCTCCTTCCTCCAAACTTCCCCATTTCTGTGGGGACTGAGGTATCACCATCTGTCTAAGTCATCCAGATCTGTAATCTTGGATTCATCCTTAATTCTTCTTTCTCCCTCATTCTCCTGTATAATCAATTAACAATGATAATAATAGCTTAGTTTAACTTTAAAGTATACAATGCACTTTAACATATATTATGCTTTGATCTTAATATCATCTTTACAAAGTAAATATTATTATTAACTTCATTTTAAAACTTAGGAAACTGAGGCTGGGAAAGTTAATTTGCCCAAGATCACATAGCTAATAAATACCTTAGGCGGGATTTTAATTCTAGTCTTTCTGACTACAGGTTCAGTGCTTTATCCATTATGTGGCCTACTTTTTTGTCAAGGCAGTCATATTATCTTTACAATATGTCCCATGCCCTTCCTTTGTTCTATTCACACTTCCTCTACCCTCACCCTAGCTCAGGCCCTTATCACTTCATTACTAGGCTATTGTGATTACTTTCCAAAGGATCTACTCATCAGTGGGGAACCTGTGAACTCAAGACCATACATGGCCTTCTAGGTCTTTGGGTGCTGCCTTTTGACTGAGTCCAAGTTTTACAGAACAAATCCTTTTATTAAAGGGATTTGTTCTGTGAAGTTTGGATTCAGTCAAAAGGTCATGCTTGAGACCTAGAGGGCCACATGTGGGCTTGAGACCCATCCCTGTTCTGCCTGCTCCCTTTATTCACTTTCTCTATCAATTCTCCGCATAGCTGCAGACTTGACATTTAAGAATAGCATATCTAATCATATTATTCTCTTACCCACCCCCCTCAAAAATCTTCAATGGTTCTCCATTGCCTCTAGGATAAAATACAAGCTCCTTGGCATAGTATTTAAATCCTTGCTCAGTCCAATTCTCACCCATGTTTTGAAGCTTATTTCACATTACCCTCCTTTATGCAATTTCTTTTCTAGTCAAACTGGTCTGCTAGCTGTTCCAAATACATGGCATTCTATGTCCTGTCTCTGGACTTTGCAAATATCAGTCCTTATCTCTGGAATGCACTCACTCCTCACCTCCAGGTCTTAGAATCTGTAACTTAGATCAAAGCATGATTTAGACATTACCTTTTACACAAAGCCTTTCCCAATTGCCTCCAGTTATTTGCACTCTTCCATCTTGAAATTGCTTTGTGTGTACCCTGTATTAATTTTCTTTCATATTTCCACATCACCAATCTTCCTGACATCCTGGTTTTTAAATTCAGTGTGATCCTCCATTCTTCAACTTTGCTCACACCATACATTCACTCAGGTACAGGACCTTGTAATTTCTCCCTCTAAGCATCTCACCTCCATCTCCTTTTCTCCACTCACACAACTATCATCTTAGTTCAGCTCTCATCACTTTTCACCTGGTCTATTACAATAGGCTCCTAACTGGCTTACCTGCCCTAAGTCTCTCCACATTCCAATCCATCCTTCACACAGCTGTCCTAATTTTCCTAAAGCTCAAATCTGACCATGTCACTCCCCAATTCAATATAGTACAGCCACTCCCTATTACCGCTGAAATCAAATAAAAGATCCTATTTTTGCCATTTTGTAGTCTGATCCCAGCCTAAATTTCTCAGTTTTATCATGGATCACTTCACACACAATGAAATACAATCCAGCTGGCCTTTGTGTTGTTCCTCAGAAATACACAGAACTCTTATCTCACTGTATTCTTTTCTCCATGCCTTGAACACACTTCTTCCTGACCTTCTATATAATATATGTGTATGTAAAGGGTGGCAAATATATATGTGTGTGTGTGTGTGTGTGTGTGTGTGTATGTGTATATATATATACACATATATACATATATGTGTGTATAGATATAGATGTAGATGTAGATAGAGACATATATATATATATATATATATATATATATATATATATATATTCTATGTAGGGAGTGATCTCTCAGGGAGGAAATTATTCTATCACTATGAACTTATTCTATCACTCTGACATGCTGCCTCAATGTAGGTTGCCTAAATACTATGTGATATTCAAGAATCAGAAAGATATATATATATATATATATATATATATATATGTATAGTTGTGTCTATATAAAAATCCTATATTTTTATATATGTGTATATATATTGCAGCAAGCACCCCAGCATCCCCAGGGTGGCTGCCAACACAGGTGCTTAGATCTGCTTTCCTAAAGGAAAGCAACTTAAAATAGGTTAGCAATTTTGCTTTCATCAATCAAACATATCATTTACCTAGTTCAGGGGAAAAAGTCAGCACCCTGAACTTCAAAGTATACAGACAGGTTACAAGCAGAAGTTACAAGACAGAGAAACATTTCAGATCAAGCAAACAGGCCTCCAACTGTCCAACCATTACATCCATACCTAGTCACAGTTACCAGAGAGGGAAGCATTAACATCTGGGTTTTTCAAAGTGGAGGGGCTCTCAATGGTTGCCCAGATTCTCATCTGGTCAAATCACACAACGCTTCTCAAAGTGAGCCCCAAAGACAATGCCTCACATCAGGGATTATATAGCCTTCTCCTGGCCCAGAGAATGTAATAATCCTCTTGACCCACTGCCCAATCAAAAAGTTACTCCTGAAAAACAAGCCTCCCACCACAGGCTCCAGGTGCACTTAACCTAGGGTCAGGGAAGATATTACACAGTAAAATCTTAGAAAGATGGCAACAACATAAATTTACATTCCCATTACATTATAACATATACATATATACTATAGCTGTATATATACCCTATAGAGAGAACTATCTTTATCTCCCAATAGATAGATAAAAGATACAACTAGATAAATCACATTACCTGCTCAGAAGCATTACACAAATCTGAATTTATTTTCACGTTCAAGACCCTCCATAATCTGGCCTTATCCTAATTATGTAGCCATTTTCTAAATAAGTATCAATCATATTCCTTTGCTCTTGTCAATATGATCAACTAAGAGTAACTAAATGTAAGATTAACAGATCATTGTTATTCTCCTTGCCCAGAATATATTCCTTTCTCATTTCTAACTCAGATAGATACTACTATGCTTTAAGGTCCAGCTCAACTCTCATCCTCTCCAATGAAGAAGTTCATCTTGACTCTTGACCCTAACCCAAAGCATTAATATTCTCTCTCTCTCTCTCTCTCTCTCTCTCTCTCTCTCTCTCTCTCTCTCTCTCTCTTTCTTTCTCTCTCCCCTCCTCACTCTCTTTACCTTCTGCCCTCCCCAACCCCCCCCATATCCCAGTTCAATATCCTGAAGCCTCATTCCACCACTGGAATTCACACTGGTCCTATCCTAATGGCTTCTACCTTCTGATTGAATGGGTCTTCCTTAAACCTCCATTTAGGGAGAGTGCCCAGATCAGCTCGCCATGTTTTAGTCCTCTCCAGGCTCCCCTATGTACCTCCTCTACCATGTCTTTATGCCAGATACTTTTGCCACCTAGACTGTTTCAGATTCCTTATGTATGCTCTTTCCTCATTAGAATGCAAACTCCTTGAGGACACTTTGTTGGGGTTTGTTTGTTTGGGGTTTTTTTTGCTTTTATTTGTATTCTGAGTCCTTAGCCCAGTGCCTTACCCATAAATAAGTGATTAATAAATGCTTGTTGACTGGATGATGTATAAATTTTTATATTAAATAAAGTATTCGTGAAGCTGATGGAGAGAATTATGGTGCCACTGATAAAAGACTGGTATCAAATGGTTCTGGAGAAAACATAAGAGGCATTTGGGTCATGCTGTATGGGAGGTGATACCAATGCCTAATGGGGAGGAGTTTTAGTATAATATGGGGAACTGGAAGTCACTACACACATTTAAACAAGGCCATGATATAATTAGAATCATAGATATAGACCTAGAAGGGATCCTAGAAGTTATTTAAGTCAACTCCCTCATTTTAAAAATGATGAAACTGGAGTCCATAGAGATGAATTAACTTGTTCTAGGTCATAAAAGGTACCAAGAACCAATATTTGAATGAAAGTGTTCTGACTCCAAATATAGTACTATCTTCACTATGCTACTGTTATATGCCTTACCTTTCTCTGGTTTCTTCATAAAACATTATATCGATTGCTCTATTGATCCATCATAGCTAGCCAGCTAGCTAACTGGTATAGCAGGAATGGATACTGAGGTAAAGCAATAAAATACATTGCAGAGGAAGAATGAGAAGAGTTAGAAATGTATTGAATGTGGGTGGTGAAGAGGAAGCCAAGATCTTAAGCCTGAGGGCAAAGAGGGTGGTAGGGCCATTGAAAAGACTGGGAAGTGGTAAGAGGTGTCTTCTTAGATGTCTTTTGTTATGAGATTCTGGATTTATTCATCCTACTTAGATAGTAATAGTGAGGTCCAATTAAGAGGTGGGCCTTACTGAAATAATATGGTTAAAGCCATGAAAAGTTAAGATTGTGCTTGCCACAACAAAATCAGGTTGGGCTATTATTAATCTAATCTCCTAAGTGCACATAATACCCAAGCAAGAAAAGGAAGGCTTTGAATTGAGTTTACACTAATAGCAAGAATATCTCATGGGCTTTTCACTGGGATTCTCTGTACCATTAAGCAATTACTAGTGGCTAGAATACTAGCCCACATGTCGCTATTTATGGTTAAGGGATTTTCTTGCCTGCCTGACTAAATCTTCCAATTAAACTCAATGTTACTACATTTATCTGGGCTCCTCATTCATAATACACAGTGGGAGGTGTTCTGATGTTAGGTACCTCATCAAATTCCATTTCAGAAACTGAACTTTTAAAAAGTCATAAATGAAAATAATGACAAAGTATATCTAGCAAAAGACTACTTGGGAGGAGACCTTACATAGTACAAAAAACCAACATCTTAATAGGTCAAGTAAATTTGTCCAAATAGATCTTTCAGCTCTACATTTTCTGTTCATTCTTACTTATGTGCAAAACTGGAATTTTATGATTTAATCAAAGGTAAGACAAAACATTGGTGTTAATATCTCTCCTAAAGGCCACATACCAAGTCCTAACTATAGATAAGTTTAATGTTGATAAGGATCTGAGAAGAGATAAAGGCCATAATTTGACCTCAAGGATACAATAGATTTCAGGAGAAAAGTCCACAGCTTTAGGAATCTTTTAACTAACAAGTAATAGCAAGAGTTTGGGATCTGAAAATTATGGAGATTGTTTTTTATTATTTAATTAACAAATCAATATATACTTGTCAAAACAGACTTATTCACAAAATATCAGAATAACCAACTGGGAAGTATTTCCTGAAACCTAAAGCTTTAGGACAAAAAATAGCACTTAAAACAAATTTATGGCTTGTAAATATATGGAATACATTGTTATAAAGGAAATGTTTTATAGGAAAATATGAATGAATTTAAAAGTGACATGCAAATTCATGGATGGTTGATCCAGACGTGAATATTTGTGACTTTTGTCAGTATAGACACCTCCTGTGCAAAATCCCCCCACCATCTCATAAGAAGTTTTCATAGGTACATAAAGGTTAAACAATTTGCCTGGGGTCTCACAGTTAGTAAGTATGCAGGATGGATGTGAACCCAAGTCTTTCTGAGTCCAAGCCCAATTCTGGTTATATTTATTGGACCTGGGTTAAAATCCTTTGTCATTTATTGTCAGTGTGCCATTGGACAAGTCATTTAAGCTCCCTGAGCCTCAGTTTCTTCACCTGTAAAATGAGGGGGCTGACTTCTAACAGACCTTATGATCCACTCCACCATGATGTAGAAGGGAGGATTAGCCTTCCTATTGCAAGCTCCAATTTTTGCCTCTAATGTTTCACTATCACTATGAATGATTAATTTCTTGGATCAAATCTGGGAAAATGTCAACTTCTTAACTCAAATGAGGTAATTCTGTAAATACCCCATCACAAAACACACTCAAAAAACAAATATAATTGGAATCCTCTATTTTTGCTTTTCTAAGCCTCTTACAATTTGCCTAGAAAAAACCCTTCTTTAGCCATACAAAAAGACCCCTTGAACTCCCAGATGGTCTTTTTTTACTCATTACATCTCACCTGGCATAGCCAGAAGCATCAATTCCCACTGGGATAGATTAATTATACTAATCAGATACCCCAGGCTGACACAATTAACCATAATTAGCTTATACTTTTACTCTTAAAACTTCCTTTCCTTTAGTGTTAAATTGTTAAATTAGTGAAAGAATTCACTCTGCTTTATAAATTGAGGTATTTTTTGGGGGAGGGGTTATAGTTGTAATTTTAAAGGTAAAGACATGATACCATTATTGCCTTAAATTAAAAAGAAAAAAAAGGAAGATCAGATAACTCTTATAGACCTGTTTCCCTAACCTAAAGAACTTGTCTGGTAATAAAAGGCTGAGGGAATGTTGTGTATTGAATAGAAATAGAACATTTACCTGTTATGAAATTATCCAACTCTTTCTCTTTTTCTTCTTCAGTTCCCATACTAGACCCTTAAATGTCCAAAGCCTTCCATTTTGCCCCTAACATTTAAGCCAAAGCTGGAAACAGCCAGACCAGAATCCCAGGCTCCATGAAGCATTAGGCATTGACCTGATGGCTTCCTAATAGATCCACAAAGTGCTTTCTTCCTGGAAATCAGCTGCAGAGTAGTTCAGGGCTATTGGGTGACTTGTTAAAGCAGCAGAAGTGACACAAAATGAACTAAAATGTCCCCACAGAATTGCTGTATCATATGCTAAGGACATTGTGAATTTTCAAGAAATTCATGTTATGATCCTATGGAGCCATGTTTAAGTCTGGGCCCAGGGTTAAAGAAGAAATATGGACCTAGTGTTAATGTTCTCACAAGAATAACAAGGTCTTGGGTATAGGAGAGCAGGAAGGTACCCTCCCACCTCTAGTGTTTTATGATTATGTTCTAGACAGATGAAATAAAAAGTAAGCAACTCTGACAATGACTTTTTCTGTAACCTTGGGCAAGTCAAATGACCCTGTCTACCCCATTTTTTTCTTATGCATGTAAAATGAAGGCCTTGGTACATTATAGTAGTGCTAAATAATTAAGATGAATGAATTGCTTTAAATGAGATATTCTCCTTCTTTGTTGGGGGTGGGAAGAGAGAGAGAGACAGAGGGAGAGACAGAGATAGAGACAGAGAGACAGAGAGAGAGACACAGAGACAGAGACATAGAGAGAGACAGAGAGACAGAGTGAGACAGAGAGAAAGAGGCAGAGAGAGACAGAGGCAGAGAGAAATAGAAGAGGAAATGCGAACAGGGTTTCTGTCATTATGAAGAGATGCACCTGATTATCTTAGAATCATCTGTACCATAATTCTTATATCACTCCCAAAAAAGACCTAGCACTTATTGGATTGTACAGGAGGTTGAGGCTGACATCCTACTGCAAGGATACCTAGTGGGTCATAGGATAGCTGAGATACTCAGAAAGAATAATAGTTGATTTTTATACATTGTGTGTTGTGCTTTTTCCAAATAGCTTTTACATACTTTGTCTCATTGGATCCCCATTATACTTACCTGGACTATTTTAACAGCCTCCTACATGGTCTCCCTGCCTTAGGTCTCTCTCCACTTCAATCCGTGCTCAACACAATTGCCAAAATGCTTTTCCTAAAATGCAAGTTAGATCCTCTCACTATCCTAGGATAAAACATAAATTCCTCTTTGCAGGAAGTCCTTTACAATTTGCCCCCAGAGTATCCCATCCTTCCTACCCTCCACACTTCAGTCAAACTGGCTTTTTTGCTGTTTTTCACACAAACTATTTTATGTCTCCTTGCCTTTCCAATGACTGTCATTCATGCCCAGAATGCATTCTCCCTTCACTTCTCCCTCTTCAAATTCGGCTTTTCTGTCAAGACTGAGTTCAAGCACCATCTTCTATGTAAAACCTTTCTCGATATCCCCAGTTCCAAATGCCCTTCCTTCTCAAATTACATTGTATTTAGTTTGAATGTATTCTCTATACAGGGGATTCCCCAAAATGTCAATGCTGCTTTAAATCTATAATTTTTTGAAACTGCATTGAGACTTTTGGGACACCCTGAATATTTATGATATACATATTGTTATTTCTTTCCTCCCTCTCCACCTCCCCGCTACTTTATTTTTCATTGTATTTGTTTTTATTGAAGTTTTTGCTCTGATCATTCATATTCAAAATAAATATAGCCTTCACTTCCCATCTGCCAGCAAATCTCCCCTTATAACACCAATAAAAGCTAGTTTTAAAAAACAAACATATTGACCATTTCTGATACTATATGCAATATTCCACATCCATTCTCTCCCATCTCTGTAATATAGGATTCCCCTTCTATTTAAATCCCTTCCTTAACTCCATTGTAGGTTCTAAATGAAATTCAGTCTTCTTTTCCTTCATCACATGCCCTGTATCAATTAACTGCTATACATTTTTGTTATTATTTTATCATATTCACATATTTAATTCCCTTTTATTCTTCTGGGTTTATCAAACTAACCTAGTTAGTTAAATGCTTATTTTATCATCATTCTTGGCAGTCCAATCTCTGTCTGTGAATTTATTCCTATATATGTATAGTAAGAACAAAATCACCTCCCACAGTCCCCTGCCATGGGAACTGAGCTACCTTTCCTCAAAACTCCTTTCATGTAGCTTACAATAGTTTCTCCATAGAATGTATGAGTGGACTTGAAACCATTTCATTCCACTTTAGACTTGATACCCTAACTAGGTGAGAAAAAATCTTAATCGATCTATATGTACTTGAGGAAGAGTATGTCACAGACCTTGGTAGAAAATGCATGTGTGTACAGAGGCTGTACCAGATGTTCTTACAGTGCTGCCTCATTAAATATCCCTTTCTAGAAACTGCTTATTCCTAGGTAAGTTGATTCTCAAATGATAATCTTGGAGAACCACACTAATAGGGTCTTGGACTGATGGCATCAGAGAATCATCTTTCACCCTTCAGGTTTACCTTTAGAACCCTGAGAGAAAGATATAGTCAAGCTCTGGGGATTCAACTCATCAGTAGAGGTGGGAGTTGGAACATGAATCCTCAAAGGTTACATAGGCTACAAAAGTATTAAAACTATACTTGAGATTTGATTGGCTCAGAGAACTAAAGTTCT
The DNA here is from genome assembly GCA_011680675.1 of Gymnobelideus leadbeateri. Lineage (NCBI taxonomy): Eukaryota > Metazoa > Chordata > Mammalia > Diprotodontia > Petauridae > Gymnobelideus > Gymnobelideus leadbeateri. The sequence continues at coordinate 213,262 of WOXC01009697.1, read as the reverse complement.
GGCATTGCCCCACCTTATTAGTTACCTAAGGGTATAAAAATGATTTGTCCACTTGGATTCTGGTCCTTCAGAGTTGGCTGATTCAACAAGGCCACATGAGTCTTCACCGTCTTCCATATGAAGAAAAAGAGAGCCATGTCTATCTGGGCTAAATACTAGATGTATTGATTATCCTCTCTATGCTATGGCTAATCAGGAGGAGAAAGAGAGGCTGGTGACCTTGCACAGCCCTCCCTCCCTCAAATCAAAGTCAACTGCAAGTCATGTCATCATATCCCTGATGTCATGTTCCTCTTCAAAAACAAAGGACAAATACAATGGCTAAGCGAGTATTTGATTAACTTATGAATAATGTAAGAGTATCCCCATCTATTCTCATACTGGATCTAAATTACCTAGGACTAGCCTGTATCAGATCTTTCTTATAACAAAGTAGAACTGTTATATCCCACTTTCTCCTCTTTCCTTCCCCATACACATATACATATTTATGATCAACTTAATTGACCAATAAAATAAATGACCAAATATAAATTATATAATATATGAAAAATTTTGAAAACCGTGAAACTCTTTATAATTTTGAGCTATTATTATTATCATTTTAATTGTCTTTTTGTGCAAAATACTATGCTAGATGCTGTGGAAGACTTAAAGGAATTTACAATTTCAATTGAGAGAAGGAATATTTGTGTGAAAAGGTAATTAACAAATCAACTTATGTACCTTTGTCATATTAGAGGTACAGCTAAAAATTACTATAATAATTCATATAAGGAGTAGTCAGGGAAGTTTTCATGAGGAAAATGGGACTTACATTGAAGGATTATTAGGATTCAGATAAAGCTATATATTCCAGGTCAAGTAAGACATGAATACAGTGTCATAATTACAAATGTATTTTTTTTCTTTTATCTTTTCCAAATCCTCTAAAATTGAATGATTTGAGTAAAATAGTTAAAAAATAATAAGAGGGGAGGCTAAAAGGCATAGTGAATAGAGCATTGGCCCTGGAGTCAGGAGGATCTGAATTCAAATCTGGCCTCAGAAACTTGACACACTTACTAGCCATGAGACTTTGGGCAAGTCACTTAACCCCAATTGCCCTCCAAAAAGCAAAAAAAAAAAAATAAAAAAATAAGAAGAACATGGATTGTTCACAGTGGAAAGGTCCCTAGATGTCTTCCAACCAAACATCTTCATTTTACAGATGAGGACTGTGAGGTCTAAAGAGGTGACTTGTTTATGGCAGGGGCAGTGGAAAGCTGCATCCTCAAGGCCACATGTGGCCCTCTTGGTCCTCAAGTGGAGTCCTTTGAATTCAAACTTCACAAAATAAATCCCCTTAAAAGGATTTGTTCTATAGAATTTGGATTCATTCAAAAGGCCAAAACCAAGGACCTAGAAGGCCACATATGACCTCAAGGCCACAGTTTCCACACCACTGGTGGATGGTCACAGAATGAACAAGTGGTGGAGCTGGATCTAGAACTCATATCTCCTAAATCCTACTTTTCTTTCAGTTTCCATTTTGCCTTCTGGTTCTAAAATATCAGGACAATTTTCCTTGAGAATTTTCTGAAGGATGATTTCTGGGTTCTTTTTTTGATCATGGCTTTCAGGTAGTCCAATAATTTTTAAATTATCTCTCCTGGATCTCTTTTCCAGTTCAATGGTTTTTCCAATGAGATAGTTCACACTTACTCTATTTTTTTCATTTGTTTGGATCTGTTTAATAGTATCTTGATTTCTCATAAAGTCATTTGCTTCCATTTGCTCCAATCTAATTCTGAAGGAATGATTCTCTTCAGTAAACTTTTGAGATTCTTTTTCCATCTTGCAAATTTGGCTTTTTTAAGGTATTCTTCCCTCATTGGCTTTTTGAGCCTCTTTTACCATTTGAGTTAGTCTATTTTTTAAGGTGTCATTTTCTTCAGTCAGGTTGTTGACTCTCTTTTCTTGCATCATTCTCACTTCTCTTCCCAATTTTTCCTCCACTTCTCTTATTTGGTTTTCAAAATCCTTCTTGAGCTCTTCTATAGCCTGTAACCAGTTTATATTTTTCTCAGAAGCTTTTGGTGCAGGAGTTCTGACTTCGTTGTCTTCCTCCTGTTCCATGCTTTGATCTTTTTTGTCCCCATAAAAAGGAATCTAAAGTTTGACTTGCTTTGCTTTCTCATATTGCCACTCAATTACTTGACTTTTGAGCTTTTTGCCACAGTAGAACTCTGTTTCCAGAGAGGAGAGCTTTGTCCCAAATTGCTGTGGTTTTTGTAGCTGCCAGAGTTATTAGTTGGGTGCCCTCTCTGAAGCCTCCACAGGCTGACCTGATGACACACCCTAGGACCTCTACCCAAGAAGCCATCTAGATCCAAGCAGGTTAAACCAAGAGTGATTACCCCGTCAGACTGCTTGCTTGGTCCCCCTACAATCTGCCGGCCAAGAGGTCTTAAGCAGCTATGCAGCAGCAGTGCAGCCATCGCTGCATGGCCTCAGCACCTCTGCCACTTAGCACTGTCTCACCCCAGGGGCAGAGGCTGGACCACATTTGTGTTTCCCCTATTCCCACAAAGTCCCCACTGATATTTTGCTTTGCCTTTGGCATTTATGGATTAATAATTCTGGAAACCATCACATCTGCTGGTGATCCATTCTCTGGAGGTCTGAGGTCTGCTCCAGTTGCTGCTGGTCAGGGCCACATTGAGACTAAAACCACATACTCATGCGGGGCTGGGCTTAGCTCCCAGCATGCTATGATGTACCCTTCCTGCCAGCCTGCCAGGCTGCCTTCAGCAGGAGATTTGGTTCTCTCTGTCACTTTGTGGGTTCTGTAGCTTTAAATTTTGTTTAGAGTCATATTTTATAGGTATTTGAGGTGGTTATGGGGGGAGCTCATGGAATTTTCCTGCTTCTGTGCTGCCATCTTGGCTCTGCCCCACAACTTTTCTATTTATCAACAAATTAGAATCTAAGGAACCTTGTATTTATTTTTTTTCATGCCTTTTAGCATGTGAGGTAATCAGGCAAAGTAGATTAAGAACCACCCTCCAAACCAGGAAGACTTAGGCTTGAGTTGTACCTTTAACATATCCTTGCTGTTACTCTGGGCCAACTTCTTAATCTCCCAGTACTCTAGATAACTCAGTAAGAATATAAGTTGTAGAGGTGACCTTCTGTACCTATAATGGCAGAAGGAGTTTTCTCATCTATCAGTTCTCAGTACCAAAGAAATCATAAATCCCATCCCTATTCCCATCCATAGTTTTGGTCTCTTTGATTCCCTACCTTAAGTGTCTACCACCTATTTCTCTAGATGCCTATTTCTTACCATCTTTCAATATCCTCCCCAGATACCTCCATAAAAACTTCCCTGACCATTATCATCCATGTGAGTTTCCCTTTCCCTCAATACATTAATTCATTCAATAAAATGTACTAAGTATAAAGCAGTATAATGAGTTCTTTATTACATTTGCAATTTCTTTCCCTACCATACAACTTAGCATTTTAATATATTCTGAATTGTTCTTTAATTTCTTCATATGCATAAGTCTTGCTTCTCAAACAAGATTATAAGTTCTTTGAGGGCAAGGGCCATATCTCATACTCCTTTTTATTTTCCACAATGCCCAGTACTGGGCAGGGCATAAAATAACTGTGGCATAACTTTTGTTCAAGTGAGATACTAATTCTATAGGGTAGAAGCTATATTTTCTCCAGTATTTTTTCAGAGTTGAAGGCTATGAGAATGTGTAATGATGTATGTTTTTTAACTTGCCACATTTCCTAAACTTACAGGGACCTCTCTACTACTCAACTGGGAATGAATTACTTTGGCTTCAATGTGATTATCCTTTTTTACTTCCTTTTTTTTTTTTTTTTGCACAAGTCATTGCATTTATGTTTGAAGCCATTAGGAATAAGGATCCTTTTAATCCATTGACAAAATTCAATTTCTGTCTGCCATAATCCAGATGAAGGAGGAGAAAACACACAAGGAATTTGCCACTTCATGAAGTAATTTCATTCTGCTGCCTAAAATCGTTACTAACCTCTGCAACACTTAATTAATTGAAATGACTCTAGCCATGGGATTCTGTGGTGAAGAGGTCTCTAATAGTTACATGTGATTCGACCTGGAATTCAGTTAGAGCTAAAAGATACTTGAACAACGTTTTCAAGGAATGAAAAATGAAGACCCTGTTGAATTTAATCAATCACTTGCTTTCTTTCTTCTGCTTCTTGCTTTTCCTCTGGGATTTGGTGAATTAAATTTTTGCTGGATGAATATACAAAGTACCTACATAGACACACATTGGATTATTTGAAAGAAGGAAGGTATCAAGTGTTGACGGTCCTTTAATATGAGAAAAGTAAATTGGTTTTGTAAGCTCCTTTTTGTAAGTAGTAGAATTAAAGCCTATTTCACCAAAATAGGATCATTCTGACTCATCACGAGTTGTGTCTATTATAATATATGCTGCAGAAGGAAGAAAGGAACATGAAAACATTGTTTGATATGTTGAACCTATTTTAAACATTATATTACAGATTTATGTCCTGGGCAAATAGGAAAATGTACCCATGTACTCATACTTCAGGGTGCTTTGCTGAATCTGAAGAAATCTAGAATAATATTTTTAAAGTGTTTTTTGGCTCCCACTATTATCATTTATCATTGTTTTCACATACTTATTTGGCCTATCAAAAGATATTCTTGATTGATGTGTCAAATTATTCTTCCTCAAATGTCATTTTCATCATATTAATCCCTTGCTCAGATATCTTCAGTGGTTCCCTATTGGCCACAGGATAAAATGTAAACTTTCTATTTTGGAATTCAAAGACAGACACTGTAAGACCCAACCTACCTTTTCCAATCATATCTCCCATATTGGTTTATTGATCTATAAAAGGAGAGGATTAAATGTTGTTGTCTTGAAAACTGTGTTGGACTTAGAGTTAAGGAACTTGGTTTTGAATCCTAGATGTATGACCTTACTATAACTTAATAGTCCCCTGACTGGAGCAATTCTAATTTAGTATAGTCAATGGTAGACTGCAATTCAATTCACCAAATGCTTATCAAGGATCTACATGTATTATGTGCCAGGAACTACGTTAGATATCATGGACATGGTACCATAACACTAACACAATTGTCCCTGCTCCTTGACAACTGTGTAGGAGGGCTATATATGTACATTTCACTAGGATGGGGGGGGCAATATAAATCAAGTCAATGAGCAATTATTAAATGACTGCTATATATTCCATGCACTGTGCTAAGCACTGGCAACACAAAGAAAGGGAAATGACATTATCTTTATCCTCAACAAACTCACCATATGATGGGGGGAGACAACAGGTAAATAATTTTATAGACACAAGATATGTACAATGTAAATCAAAGATAATCTCAGAGTGATGGGATTGTGATGGAGAAGAGGGTAATGTGAAAACCTTCTTGCCGAGGGTTCCCTTTGACCTGATTCTTGAAAGAAGCTAGGAGTTGAAAACTAGGAAGGAAGAACATTATAAGCATATGAGACAGCCAGCATAAATGCACAGAGTTGGGAGGAGAGTGGTGAATGAAGAAAGATAAATAGGCCAGTGTAGCTTGATCTTTTAAAATTTATTTTTATTTTAATTTTAAATGTATTGAATATTTTATTTTCCCCCAGTTACATGTAAAAACAATTTCTAGAATTTGTTTTTAAAACTTTGAGTTCAAAATTTTCTCCCTTCCTCCCTCTCCACCCCACCTCATTGGGAAGGCAAGCAATTCAGTACATGTTACACATGTATAGTCACGCAAAACATTTCCATATTAGTCATGTTGTAAAAGAAAACATAGAGAAAAAAAAACTTCAAAAAAAATAAAGAAGGTAAAAATAGTATATTTCAATCTGTATTCAGACACCATCAGTTTTTTCTCTGGGTATCGATAGCATTTTTCATCATAAGTCCTTCAGAGCTGTCTTGTATCATTTTATTTCTAATTTCTAAGTCATTCATAGCTGATAATCTTACAATATTGTTGTTACTTTGTACACAGTACATGAGCATCCTGCTCATTGTTTCTTATAACACAATTGTATTCCATAATTGGCATCCCCTCAATTTCCAACTTTTAGCCACCAAAAAAGAGCTGTTAATAAATATTTTTGCATATATAGGTTCTTTTCCTTTTTAAATCTCTTCGAATGCAGACATAGTAGTGGTATTTCTAGGTCAAAGGGTATGCATAGTTTTATAGCCCTTTGGACATAGTTCCAAATTGCTCTACAGAATGGTTGAATCAGTTCACAACTTCACCAAAAGTGCATTAATGTCTCATCTTTTTCCCCACATCTCCTCCAAAATTTGTTATTTTCCTTTTCTGTCCTATCTAATACATATGAAATATCACTTCAGAATTGTTTGAATTTTGCATTTCTCCAATCAATATTGAATTAAACATTTTTTTCATGTGGTTATAGGTAACACTGATTACTTCATCTGAATACTATTCCTACCATTTGATCATTTACCAGCTGGGGAATGGAATGGCCTTTATTTTTATCAATTTGACTCAGTTCTCTATATGTTTAAGAAATGAGACCTTTGTCAGAAGAACTTGCTTTAAAATTTTCCCCCAGTGACCATTACTAACTTTATTTCCCTTTCTAATCTCCCCTTGTTTATTCTATTTTGTCTTTCCTTTCACCCTGTCCTTCCTCAAAAATGTTTTGCTTCTGACTACCTGCCCTCTGCTCCAATTTGCCTTCCCTTCTATCATCCCACTTCTCTCTTCCCCTTCCCTGCCTACTTTCCTATATGGTAAGATAGATTTCTATACCCATTTGAGTGTGTATGTTATTCCCTCTTTGAGCCAACTATGACGAGAATAAGGTTCACTCACTCCCCTTCCCCATGCTTCCCCTTCCTTGTAAAAGCTTTTTCTTGCCTCTTTTATGTGAGATAATTTACCCTATTCTACCTCTCCTTTTCTCTTTCTCCCAGTACATTCCTCTCTCATCCATTAATTTTATTTTTTAAAATATCATCCCTCAACATTCAACTCATGCCCGTGCCCTCTGTCTATATATACTCTTTCTAACTGCCCTAATAATGAGAAAATTCTTATTAGTTACAAATATCATCTTCCCATGTAGGAATATAAAGAGTTTAATCTTAGTAATCCCCTTGATTCCACTTACTCTTTACCTTTTTATACTTCTTTTGAGTCTTGTATTTGAAAGTTAAGCATACTATTCAACTCTGGTCTTTTCATCAAGAATGCTTGAAAGTCCCCTATTTCATTGAATTTCTATTTTTCCCCTTAAGGATAATGCTCAATTTTCCTGGTTAGGTGATTCTTGGTTGTAATCCTAGCTCCTTTGCCCTCTGTAATATCACACTCCAAGCCCTCTGATCCTTTAACGTAGAAGCTATTAAATATTGTGTCACCCTGACTGTGGCTCTATGATACTTGATTTTTTTTTATTTTTCCAATAATTTGTGCTTGATCTGGGAACACTGGAATTTAACTATAATATTCCTGGGAGTTTTCATTTGGGGATCTCTTACAAGAGGATTCTTTTAATTTCTATTTTATTCCTCTAGTTTTGGAATATCAGGGCATTTTTCTTTGATAATTTATTGAAATATAATATCTAGGCATTTTTTTTATCATGGCTTTCAGGTAGTACAACAATTTTTAAATGATATCTCCTGGATCTATTTTCCAGGTCAGGTGCTTTTCCAATAAGATATTTCACATTGTCTTTGGTTTTGCTTTATTGTTTATTGATTTTTCAAAAAGACATTAGCTTCCATTTGGTCAATTTTAATTTTTAAGGAATAAATTTCTTCAGTGAGCTTTTATACCTCCATTTCCATTTGGCCAATTCTACTTTTTAAGGAGGTCTTTTTTTTTTCAATGAATTTTTGTATTTCTTTTCCCATTTGGCTGATTTTGCTTTTCAAGGCATTCTTCTCCTCATTGGCTTTTTGGATTTCTTTTACCATTTGGCCTAGTCTGTTTTTTAAGATGCTATTTTCTTTAGTTTTTTTTTTTGTCTCCTTTACCAAGCTGTTCTCTCATTTTTCACTGTTTTCTTGTACCACTCTCATTTCTCTTCCCAATTTTTCCTCTACCTCTCTTACTTGGTTTTCTAAATCTTTTTTGAACTCTACCATAGCCTGAAACCAATTCATATTTTTCTTGGAGGCTTTGGATGTAGGATCTTTGACTTTGTTGTCTTCTTCTGGGTGTGTGTTTTGATCTTCCTTGTAAACTTTTCAGTTCTTCCAAGGTGGTATGATATAAGGAGAGATGGGTTTATTACTCTCTTGGCCTGTGCTCTGCTCTATGAGCAACCACAAGAGCAACCACTCTTTTCTGCCCTGAAACTGTGACATGTATTCCTGAACCACTGAGGCCACAAGCTCTGCTATACTAGTAATCCTCCTCCCCCTGGGACTGCGACCCAGGACTGCAACCCAAATCTTGATGGACAAAACAACATAGTGTTGCCTCGGTACTAGCAAAGAGACCTCTGTAATTGCCTTCTGACTAGTTGTTAGAACCCCTTAACATCTGTGGGTTGAAAGGTCCAGAAGCAGTTATTGCAGCTGTCATTCAGTGACTTCTAAGGTTTGCTCCTGGTTTGCTAGGGCTGGCTGGGTCTGTGCCTTTGCTAGACTATGCTGGTCTCTCACCCAGGTGTGACAGACCTTTCCTACCAATCTTCTAAGTTGTCTTTGGCTGGAATATTATTTCACCCTGTCTTTTTGGGGGTTCTGTTGCTCTACAAATTGTTTGATGGCATTATTTAAAGGTGTGTAATGGAAATGCAGATTTGAAGATCTTCCCTGCCCCTAGGCCCTTTGATTGGCTTAAGTGACTCTGAGAAACTTCTTTAATTTGAAAATATACTCTGCCCCCCCTAATAGGCTGAATGTGGTCACATAGAGCCTGTGGTAAGAGGCTTGGTTTTCAGGAATGACCACACCTTGATGTTTTGTGATTGGGCAGTGGGTCAAGAGGGTGGTTACATTCTCTGAGCCAGGAGAAGACTATATAAACCCTGATGAAAGGCTTTGCTTTGGGGCTCACTTTGAGAAGTGTTGTGTGATTTGACCAGATGAGACTCTGGGCAGCCGTTGAGAGCCCCCTGGCTTTGAAAACCCAGATGTTGATGCTTCCCTTTCTGATAACTGTGATTTGGTATTGATATAATGGTTGGACAGTTTGGAAGCCTATCTATTTGATCTGTCTGTATACTCTGAAGTTCAGGGTGCTGATCTTTTCCCCCTGCACTATATGTTTGTTTGATTAAAGTAAGCTTGTTAACCCATTTTGAGTTGCTTTCCTTTACAAAAGCAGATCTAAGAACCTGTGTTGGCAGCCACTCTGGGAATGCTGGGATGCTTGCTGCTACAAGGTGTTCAAAGAGGTTTTGAAGAGAGCTCAGGCAAGTTGCTGCCTTTTCTCTGCCTCCTTGTAGCTAGATCTTAAAATATGTGAAAAGTAGTAAAGTATATGAAAATCACAAAGGGCTTTAAATGCTTGACAGAGAACTTTAGAGTTGAAGCTAGAGCTTAAATGAGAATATCTGGAGTTTACCTGGAGATAATAGTGGTAGGTCAACCTAGACTTTGGGAACACTTGGTAGTCATGTGAAAAAAATATGAAGAGATTAAAGTACAGAGACCATTTGGAAGGGTATTTCAACAGTCTATGTGAGAGGTGATGAGTGTGTGTAGGGGAGGTGAAGCATATAAGAGACAATGCAAAAGGACAAAGGAAGATGTGATAACACTGGATATGTAGACTGGATGAAAGTGAGTGAAGAATGGATAACAGTGGTTGTGAGCTTGGGTGAACAGGAAAATGTCAGTGCCTTTGACAGCAACAGGGAAATTGGGGAGAAGAAAAATTTATGAGTTAGAGATACCTAATATACAGATAAAGATGTCCAAAAGAAAGTTTGTTGTTGATGCTAAACTGGAATTTGGGAGAAAGATTAGGACTGAATACACAAATCATGGAATTATCTGCATAGAAATGATCACTGGAACCACCAGAACATAAGAGATCAAGTGAGATATTGTAGCCTAGAAGAAAAAGAGAAGAGGACCCAGGAAAAAGCCTTAGGTAGGGGCATCTAGGTGGCACAGTGAATAGAGCAGCAGTCCTGGAGTCAGGAGGACCTGAGTTCAAATCTGACCTCAGACACTTAACACAAAAACTAGCCATGTGACCTTGGGCAAGTTACTTAACACCAATTGCCTTCCAAAAAGCAAAAAAAAAAAAAAAAAAAAAAAAAGAAGAAGCCTAAGGTAACACCTATGGTAAATAAGCATGCTGAGTAGTAATTAGAGAAGTAAGAAATGATAGTGTTATAAAAAAAGACAATAGTGAGTATCCAGGAGGAGAGGGTAACTGACAGTGACAAAGCCTACAGATAGGTCAAGAATGATGAGGGCTGAGAAAAGAAGCCATTCTAGTTGCCAATTAAAAAAATCAATGATAACTTTAGAAAGACTAGTTTAGGAGAGGTTAGAAACCAGACTGAAATGAGTTCAGACTTCATAACAGGAGGAAGGGAGGGAAGGAGGGAGAGAGAGAGAGAGAGAGGGAGGGAGGGAGAGAGAAAGTAATATTAGGGTGAAAGCACTAAAGAGTGAAAAAGCAGTTGGAATTGTGAGATTAATTTCAAATTAGGGAGATTATCTATATCTATCTATATATCTATCTATTTATATCTCTCTATATAAATTCGTATATATGAATTGTGAAGAGAGAGAGAGATTGTAGTATAAAAAGGTCACTCAAAGCAGAGCCTTTGGGAGAGCATGATGATCCAAGCAAGAAGACTAGGCAAAAGCAGTCACAGTTATGAAAAGAACCAAGGGATGGCATTGTTATAGAAACAAAGGCATGAATAAGTACCTAGAGACTTTCATGGCAGGTAGCTATGATATCTTCACATCATTTAATAAACTCAAGAAAAACTCCAAGAAGTACAAGGAATTCAATATCAAAATAATCCCTGCCTGAATAGGTATGATGAATATAACACTGATTTTGATTTGGAAAACCTACTAGGTTAACCACCAAGAGCATTTAATAGTGATCTGACCAATTGTCAACCTGTTGACCACATTTTGGGGAATATCTCTGCAGTTCTCAACAAGAAGGAGCAGTACAAGAGTCAGCTGCAGTTAATCTATTATTTTGCATAGCAGGGTTCTGGGTGCAGCAGAGACTAGAGTTAGCTTTGTTATAGGTAATAGTCAATCAAGAAGATATGAGACTGGGGCGGCTAGGTGGCGCAGTGAGTAGAGTGTCGGCCCTGGAGTCAGAAGGACCTGAGTTCGGATCCGGCCTCAGACAACGCACACACAAATAAAAACCTAGCCGTGTGACCTTGGGCAAGTTACTTAACCCCAATTGCCCTCCAAAAGGCAAAAAAAAAAAAGATATGAGACCGAATAAGCATTTCTCTGCAGAGTAAGCATAATTTTGTGGATGAGCTAATCAGGAGAAATGAGAATGAACAAGAAATCAAGGAATCTGAACAAAGATTTTCACAAAACACAGAAGTCTGGGAGCTGCTCTTTTATTCAGACAACTCTTGAATAGAATATTATCACAAATCTGTGAAAAGTATGCAGAAATCCTCAAAGAACTAGGAAATCAACATGTTTCTGGGGAAGGGACAATGAAGGGAATTGACAATCTAACACCACAGTGACCTTGAGTTCCAGACCAATCTAACAGTCAACAAAGTACTGTTGGATTTTGAACCATATCCAAAAGTCTGATAGAGACCTTGATTCTGATCAAATAATGTGGAACCATATATCATTTCCTATAGTGAAGCTTGTCCATCATATAGAGGGAAGTTGTTGCCAAGGTGTGAAAAAAAAAACCCAGACATCTAAAACCATGACAAAGAAAGGAGTTTATTCTCCTATGTTTAATACAATTCTTAGTGAATATTGCTTTTAATATATAATTCTTAGGGTAAAAAGCATTTTAGAAATATAAAGATTGAGAACTAGGCAGCAACAGCCTTAAGGAAAAATACAACTAGAGCCTGTCTCAAACCAATGAAATTCTTCTCCAGTTAATTGGTTGCAGACTTGAATTTATGTTCCTCTGAAAATAAAGGAGAGGGTAAAACATAAGTGAGAGGAACACCCTAATACCCACACATCCCTCTGAGAGAACATCTAACAAACCTGTTTTGATATGGTATTTGAAGCAGTAAAACAGTCAAACTGTTCCAACTTCCCAATGGTTTAATGTAGATGGCAATTTATGTCATCTACGGTGTATGGCCTTCTCCTTCTCCCCTGTACCAGAGGTGTCTTCAGGGATCTAATGACTAACATTGGTATATATTTAGTGGAAGTCAAGTCAATAAGCATTTATTAAGTATCAACTACTTTCCAGGTGCTTTGATAAATATGATATGCAGAGAAAAACAAAACAAAACAAAAACCTAAACAACCCCTGCTCTCAAAGAGCTCACAATCGAATTGGGTAGAGAACATTCAAACGAGTATGTACAAACAAAATATATACAGTATAAATTGGAGATAATCTCAAAAGGAAGGTGTGTGCATGGGCAAGGAAGAGATCTAAGGATTCTCTGATTCTTTTGGGGTTGTAAGTCCATAGTGGGACTATGAAATTTCTAATCATTTGGGATATGACTGCCAGAATCTTATCTAAGAATAGTCAGGTGACCCATACAGATTTCAGGGCCAGTCTAATACGTAATTCCTCTCTCCCACCCCCTTTGGCAAGCTATATATGGTAGTTTCTTTTGTTCTAAATTGCAGACAGAATCTGTCTTCCTAAGGGAGATTGGTTAGACCAAGAGCCAGCTGAGGATTAAGGTGAATTTGTTTTGGGCACACCCTATAGCCAGCCCCCCTTTAAATGACCATAGCTACCCTGACATTTAGCTAACTCTTATGCTATCTACCAAAAACAATAGCCATACCTTTAAAATATGGTCATTTATTAAAAGTGAATGAAATCATTAGCTACTATCCAATCAAGTGTACAGCTTTAACTTTTTAAATTTTATTTAGAGTTTAGACATCAATGTTATCCTGGATTTTTATTAAATGTTTCCAGATATCCATTAAGCTCCAACAATAACAAGTTTGAAATAAAACCATCTCCCTCTTAGCTCTAAAATTGCTCCTCAATACCCACCTGTTCTTCAAAGCATTTCCTCTCCCAATAATCACCTACCACTCTGTGTATGACTGCCTTACATCCGTCTTTATTTATTGTTTGGGACTGCACTCTATCAATTTGTGCCTTTCAACTGGATGTTCCCTTGGTGAGGGATTTTATTCTTTGGCATATTACAGCTTTTACAAAGTGTAGGGTGCACTCCTGTTGATGGTAATCACAGTGATACTAATAATTACAAACAATAAATAAGAAGGATAATAATAGATGAGATCTTATATAATGACTTGGATCATAAAGTTCAGGGAACCAGAAAAAAGAAAATCATTTTATAAAAGACAGTGGTATGGGCTTTCTACACTCTTCCATTTTGTCTGGTCTAACTGTTCTCAGTCTTGAAAGTGCTATAGCTTTACTACTTTGCAGGAGATAAATGCTATTCCACACTTTGTGTTAGAAAACCCTGTGGGCTCGATGCTATAAATAATAATAAAGATAAATAATAAAAAACTGAAATGTTTTAAATGAAAGGTGATGCACTGTGAACTTAACACACTGGCCCTTTACCCTTTCTGTTAACAATGTAATCTGATTGGCATTGATTTTTTTCACCTCAGTTACTAAGAAGGTGATGAAATGGTGTCCACACAGATGTATTGAATCAGATACTAAACAAAGAGCAACATAAAGAACAATTATCAGCCACCTTGCTTTCAGCTTACTGATTATGACATTACTGTGAAGACAAGGTCTAGATGGCTTAAAAAAAGAAGGGGGTATAGGTCAAGAAAAAAGAATATATACAGATAAGTTGCCTTCTGTGTAGTTATGTGTTCTTTACAACATATTTTCAGAAGGTACTTTTACCCTGCTCCATAGCTAAATAAGAGGCCATTTTCACTTCTGCAGTTTACTGATAGGCATTCAAGTGTGATCTAATTAACTACTTTTATTATGCTACAGAGAAAATAGCACAATGGTAGAGATGAGCCACTAATGCACGTGGTTTTCTATATGTATAGTGGTTAAAAATTCTTCAAAAGGAAGGGTTTATTGTCTTTTATGTTTGCTTTGGCAGCCCCAAACATGGTGAATGAAGGCTCTTTAACATTCTGTGATGAAAAATTCAAACTAATGGTCTATCAATGGGCATTAAATATAGCAGTGATATGATAAAATAACAACAACAATAATAATAGTCCCCCAAAAGCCCAATCCATCAAATATGTCAATGGGGGAGGGATAAGTTGGGGAGGGTTTATGGAAAAGTTAGGGAATATTAACCAGGATGATGTTCAGTGGGACTGGAATTCAGAGACTACTATAGTTATCTGTGAAGTCCTGGCAGTAACCCTGAAAATCTAGGTAACTGGGATCTGATATGAGTAGATTAACACCTTAGCCAGCATAATTTAAATGCACCCCAAAATTAATTGGGTTACTTTATAGGTTACTTTAAATAATCCTTTATAGGATTACAAGCTGGCCCTAACTGGAACCATTATAATGATTAGCTTGACATGGATGACAGTGGAGTGAGTGGCACTCCTTTGTGTTCTATTAATACAAGAGAGCTAGATACATAGAATTCCTCTTCTCCTCTAAAGACACAGCTTAACTGCCACCTCTATCTACATGATGTTTCTTCACTTGATGTCGCTATTTTTCTATTTCACAAACTACAGTATGCTAATTTTGTATTATTATTCAAATTCTTATATATGTAAATGTTATCTCCCCATATAGAATTTAATATCCTTAAAAGTGGGGATTATTTTACTTTTTTTCTTTGTATATCCGTGCTTAGAAAAATGTAGGCATCTGATAAATGCTTTTTCATTGATACATCAAATTAAGTCAGAAATATCAATGTCTCACTTGTTGGAAATGTTATAGGACGGAGAGGGCTGACCACTAAGCTATATAAACCACGAGTGCACATGAAATGGATTGATCATGTAAATGTTTTTATTATATCCTAGTGTTATATAATAGCAAAACTGAAAAAAAGAACTTATCAGTTACATTTAAGAACTTCATACTACTTTTCATCATTGATGTTCTCAAGTCCAGGTTACCTAACAATATATTGCAGATAAATGCAAGGACACTGGAAGAAATGGCTTCTTTCTTAAGCCCTGGCTTGATGAAGGAAGTGATAAAATTGAAGAGTTACTTAAATATCCAGAGAGATGCTGAAAAGATTTAAGGTTTTAAAAATATTTTCTTAACATAAAGTTCAGAAGTACTATGTCAATGCCTCCAATGACTGAAAAAGAGATGAGTATACTTAGGATGGAATCTTGGAGAACTCTATTTTGAAACTGATGACTGGAATTCAACTAACAGACCAATTATATTGATAGAGTAATTCAAAACATTCAATTTGGGCAAACAACTACTCTATGAGGTACATATTATAATCTTCATTCTAAGATGAAAAAAGTGAGAACTTCAGAGACTAAATGACTTGCCTAAAGTCAATATATGCCAACAACTATATCAGAATTACTATCATGAGGTTAAATAAGGTAAAGTTATTTTTCCTACTATCCTTTAAATGTGCTAATTACATAGAGAAAACAAACAAAGAAAAGGGTATACTTTTATTTGGGCATAGTTCCAGATTGTTCTCCAGACTGACTAAATCAGTTCACAAGTCCACCAACAATGCATTAGTGTTCCATTTTTTCCACATCCTCTCCAGCATTTATTTTACATTTTACATTTATTTATATTTTAATTTTAATGATCACTATATACCCATCATTTTGAAATATAAGGTAAACCAGAATAAAACAAGCTTTGTTTAAAGGATAACAAAAACAACTACTTCTGTCTAATTACTTCAGGAAAGGCCTTCTAAAAGTCATGGGATTGACATAGATTTTAATATATTTATAGGATTTGAATTAGTGAATTTTAAAAGGGATCAGAATTCTAATTAGGAGAGAGAATGTAAGGAAAAGTATTATTGAGGCAGTAAAAGGTACTTTGAAGGAGTAATTGGCAACTAAAGTAATTTGAAGGAGAAGAATGGGAGGAAAGATTGGAATGATATGCTGGAATCATACAGTGGACAGCCCATGAATACCAATCTACTATAAAAACTGGTGGCATGGTGGCACAGTGAATAGAGCTGGCACTGGAGTCAGGAGGACCTGAATTCAAATTTGGCCTCAGACACTTTTTTTCCTTTTCCTTTTTAAAATTTACTTTTAGTTTACAACATTAAGTTCCACAGTCCCTTGAGTTTCAAGTTTTCTCCCCCTCCTTGTTCTCCCCCTTTCCCCTGCCATGGCAATCAAATATAGGATCTACAAATACCTTCACATTAAACATTAGTCAAGTTGAAAAGAAGGATTATAACCAATGGAGTGAACAAGAAAGATGAAACAAAACAGAGAGAGAGGCAGAGAGACAGAGAGAGACAGAGAGAGAGACAGAGAGAGAGAGAGAGACAGAGAGAGAGAGAGAGACA
Organism: Gymnobelideus leadbeateri; assembly: GCA_011680675.1. Lineage (NCBI taxonomy): Eukaryota > Metazoa > Chordata > Mammalia > Diprotodontia > Petauridae > Gymnobelideus > Gymnobelideus leadbeateri. The sequence continues at coordinate 196,574 of WOXC01009697.1, read as the reverse complement.
GAGAGAGAGAAGCGGCAAGTAGTTTGCTTCAATCAGCATTCAAACTCTGTAGTTCTTACTCTGAATATGGATATCTCTTTCCATCATGAGTCTTTTGGAGTTGTGTTATAACCTTGCATTGCTGAGAGGAGCCCAGGCTACCAAAGTTAGTTGTCACATGTAACGCCCAGTCTCTAGCCTACGCCGCTCTACGCGCGGGACCTCTACTCACCCATCCAAGGGTCTTCGGTCGTCACCGGCCCGCCCCTCCCTTTCTCCTGGGGCAGGAAATCACCAGACGGAACACCGGAGTCAAGCAGGTGAAGCACACTTTATTGCAGCAGCTACATCTCCCCCCTTCTTCCTCCCAGCCGCCCCTTATATCTCCCCCGAACACGGAAGTGCCCTTCTGACCAATCCCCAAGATCAATCAAACTCTTTACCATAAAAGGTCTTTGCCTAAGCTTGTTCGGCGTGACCCTCAGACCCTTCGTGACCCTCAGACCCCGCCCCTACAACTCACCCCTTTTAAAATTAATTGGCAAACATCCCTCTATCTACGGGACTCAAGTGCATGGGGGTACATGGGCCTATCATGGCGTCTCTGGACTCGATGGGTGCAAGCAGGGAGATTTGGCCCCGGACTTTCTGGGGAGCGCAGCCTCCTGGCTTAGGTCAACTCCAAGAGATCTGTCCTTACCCGTCTTGGGAACCCAGCGCCCTCAGGTCCTGTCTTAGGCGGCAGTCTCTAAGAGAGGTTGCCCGTCATCGGAGGGGTGCGTCTTATCCCCGGGCACCACGGTGGCCCCCAATCTGTCTCCCCACTGGGAGAGCCAAAGGTTCTGGGTCTCACCTGCTGCTTGAGCTGATACGGCTCTGTATCCCAACCGGGACAGCTGCATAAGCTGGCAAACCCTCTTACAAACCAGGGCTGAGACCGCAACAACCATGACCAGGACCACGACACCCACCACAGCAACGATCCCCATAGACCAAGGGCGACGCCACCAATCGAGGAAGGACCTCCACCAATCAGACACTGTCTCCATCCCTCCCAACGGGGGAATAGAAACATGGGTGTTATTAAGGCGTCGGTAGGTGGCCCTAAGTTCAATTAAAGCCTTATCAAAACCTGCATTCCCCGTGCCCTTAATATAATTAGAAAGATTTCTAGCAAGAGCTGCCGGGGCTGAGTCGTTGAGGTATGGGTATGAGGTCACACAAATGCCTTCGAGCCGAGGCCAACAAGCTCCCAAACCCTCCATCACACTTAATCTCTCTTCTAATAGGTCCATTCTTTGATTCAATACAAGAATACCTCCCCGGAGATCTTGAAGTAGAGCCTCGGTGAGGCTCAGAGCGGTGGCTGTATTGGTAGTAATATTATTTAAAGTTTTTGCGGTGACGTGGACCCCTGACAGGGCTGAAGCCGCAACTCCTACCGCCGCCCCCGATGCAGCCAGGGATGCTAGGAGTGCCACAACCGCCCCAACAGCCGCAACCGCTCGCCGTCTTCTTGTGGGAAGTAGGTCTTGATTTGTCGTGGAATCTAATGCAACTGGAATTGGAATCCACTCTGGGACTCGTGCCACAATAGCCACTGTTTCATTCCCGGCAGTCCGTCCATCCCAGCATTGCGCCCACACACAATCAACCTCTGAGCAGTTAGCCTGGGTAGATGACCTATGCAGACCCTCCACCAACAACCAAACAAAAGGGGGATTAAGACACACAACCTGGGGTGGGATAGGCAGCTGTCCCCTAACGGAATGCAAAGTCCCATCCAACTATTAAAGGGGAATTCCTGTCCTTCGCTATTTTCCAGAGTACAGCTATCTCCATCAGCCCCCTCACCCTCATCAAATTGGCCCCCATGGCTTCCAAAATCATCCCAAGATTCCATAAACAAGACAAATTTATGGCCCCTATCTCCGGCTACAGCGCGCCCCAAGGCAGATTGACAAGGGCGCCAAGGTAGGGAGGAATTGGCCCCCTTAGCCTTCGCAGAGGGCCTTTGACAAACAGGAAGGCGGGGGGGACAAGTAATCACCCCCTCTGAGTCATTTATCCGGGGTCGCCAAGCACGAAGACCTTTCAAAAGCGGGGAAAAAACAACACTGGGGGCCCTTCCCCTAAATCTAGTATTACGGGGCACAGTCACATTCCAATTTGGGACTCCAAAACCTGGGAAAGCCTGCTGTTGATACAATCCAAGACAGGGCAAACTCCGCTCGGCGGGCATACAAGAATTAGTAGGGAGCAAAATAAAACAAAGAACACCGGCATCTCCCAAATTCCAGACCACATCAGCGGCTGGAACAGTGGTGAGGGGAGCCGAAGAAAGAGTGGGCAAACCCAAAGAAGAATTCTTAACAAAAAGGCTAGGAAACACATGGGAGGAGGACGTCTATGGGCCAAAACAAAAGGTGTAGATTAACAGTAATGCGAAGGGCCCGAAGAAAACGTATCGAGGCCCTCTTGCGCCATCTTCTAAGTTCATCTCTTGCAGAAAGATGGCCGCGGCGTTCGTGTGGGCGAGTCCCTTCGTCGGCAGGTCGCCAGTGGTCATCATCTACAGCCCCAGGGACGAGCATCTCTGTGTCTTCCATCCTATCAAGCAGCCCAACAGAATCTGAAAGAAAAACATTTTAACACTCAGCTCTTAGGGCTGGTGGGGGGATTATCAGCATTGAAAGGAGGGGGCGAGCCCAGGCAATCCCGAACTCTATGCAATGGTAGCCATACCGGGGTGGGTGCTCCCTCCACCCGGACGGCCAGGTGCCCCTGCCGGCGGTGGATGACAAGCGATGGGCCATGCCAGTGACCCTCCGGGTCCTTCCAGCGCACCCACGTGCCTGGTGATGCGCGAAGCGGTTCCGGGAGAATGAGCAGCGGGCGGCCCTGATTTCGTGGGGCCGCCAAACCTGCAAAAAACCTCATAGCCGGGGTTGTTCCATCTGCCCTGACCAGGAGAAAATTCAAAGAATAAAGCACCTCATCCAGCTGGGACGTAGTTAAGCGTGGCGGAATTCGACCATATCGCTTGACTATGGCTTCTTTCAAGGTGCGATTGGCCCGTTCCACAACAGCTTGCCCCGTAGGATTATAGGGGATGCCCGTAATATGATGGATTTGAAACTCTTGGCAAAACTTCTGGAACGCACTGGAGGTATATGCCGGGCCATTATCTGTCTTCAGACACAAAGGAACCCCCATACTGACAAAACAACGATAAAGGTGGGCTCTAACGGCCGAAAAACTTTCTCCTGGCTGAAAGGAAACACAAAGGAAATTAGAGCAGGTGTCCACCACCACGTGGGCAACACGACGACCCAAAGGAAGCATATCCATCTGCCACAATTCATTGGAAGCCTCGCCTCTTGGATTAGAGGCCTTCTCCCGAATTCTGGGAAGAAAGGGAACGCACCGCAAGCATGCGCGGACGATGGATCTCGCTTGCTCCCTAGAAATCCCGTACAATGCACGCAAGGACCTGGCAGAAAGATGATATTTAGCATGTGCCATACTGGCAGAATCTGCATCAAACGGGAATATCTGGGAGGGAAACAAATTCAGGGCGGCATCTGCCACAGCATTGCCAGAAAACACAGGTCCCGCTTCTGTCAAATGAGAATTAACATGCAAAAAATACACAGGGCAGGATCGGGCCAAAAGAACACTTTTCACTTCCTGAAAAAGGGAACACAATGGGTTATGAAGATTAATATAGGAATCAGGGAGACGGGTAACAAGATTCACAGCATATTGACTATCAGATATTATATTCACTGGCACCAAAGCAAAATATCTTCCTCCAATAGAGTAAAATAAATAGGAACATCTTCTTTCACCCGAACCAGACTCCCCGCAGCTAATTTAAAGATGGCATTTATAGACTGCAGGGCTTCAGAAGTCCATTTTCTAGGAGAAGTAAGTGAGGAATCCCCCGCTAGAATGGAATACAGAGGCATCATTAATGCAGGGGAAAGAGGGAGCACCGGACGAAGCCAATGAACTGCTCCCACTAGCTTCTGAAAGTCATTTAGGGAATGACACTCATCCAAATGTAACATAGGCATCGGACGGCGGACACACGTGGCGTCCACCAACGATCCCAAATATGAAACTGGCAGGGTAAGTTGTACTTTCGCAGGGTCCACCACTAGACCCGCCTTATTTAAAGCCTGTATTAATTCACCCAGCATCCTATCCAACCTATTCTGATCTTTTTGAACCCACCAAAATATCATCCATATAATGCAACAAAAGAACCTCTGGGTAGAGCTGTCTCAAGGGACTGAGCACAGCGGCTACATAATATTGACACAAAGTGGGGCTATTAACCATACCCTGAGGGAGCACCACAAACTGAAAACGTTGATAGGGGCACGCCAAGTTTACTGACGGGACTGAAAAGGCAAACTTGGCTCTATCCTCCGGGTGTAAGGGAATGGAATAGAAACAATCCTTAATATCAATAACTGCCAATTTCAAACCTTCAGGAAGTGCTGAGGGGGAAGGGAGTCCCGGTTGCATTTTACCCATAGGAAGCAGGTTAGCATTTATTGCCCGCAAATCCATCAACATCCTCCACTTTCCCGAGCGTTTCTTAATAACGAACACGGGTGAATTATAGGGACTAAACGAAGGTTCAATTTTCCCTTCCCTGCTCAACTCAGAAACAATTTGTTGCAAAGCCTGTAACTTATCTTTTGTTAGGGGCCACTGGTCTACCCACACAGGATCCTCTGAGACCCATGTCAAAGGTGGTAAAAGAAGGGTCCCATCACCAGCGGCCCTCATTAGTTAGGGGGGGGGTGGCAGTAGACAGAGAGCTCCGTGTCATGATGGCTTCTAATAATCACCCTGTCTTTTTCAGTGAGTGCCTGCACTTGACATCCGCCTCTCTCTTCGGAGGGTTCTAGGGCGTGCCCACTTCCTCTTACCCTACTGTTCCCTTCCCCCGCAGAGGCCGGGGCATTATAGGACTCTCTTGCAGAGGATGAACCTCCTTCTTTAAAAGTCATCTCCCCTCCTCGGGAGTCTGCACCTTTAAAAATTTTATAATCTGGCATCTCGGGGTTACTTCCCTCTTTAGCACTCTCACTGGAGGAGGTCTTTTTTAATTCTCCCCAAGGGTAATGATCTCTCCTTCCATCCTCCCCGTTTCCCCCGCTTTCCTCCTCTATCTGCACCACCACCTCCCTCCGGGACCGTAATCCTCGGGGGCCCTGGGCCCCTTTGTCTCCGCCTTCTGCCCCCTTCGCTTCAGGCTCAGTCTGCGTGGCCATCGTGAGAGACAAAGGAATAGCGGTGGGGGTAAGGATCGCCTCAAGGGTTTTAAAGATGCCAAAATCTTGGGGGTCCAAAAACCCCGGGTTTGTATTTTCATAAGCAGCCATCTGATGTCTGACAATCGGGATGCGATCCACTATTATTCCCGAATGTCTCATCCAAGGGCAAACCCTAAGTAGCTTGCGAATAAAGTCATCAGCCCTTCCCTGGGAAATCGAAAGCCCCTTTTCTGCTAACAACCCTTTTAACTGGAGTGCTATCACCCGCTCATCCTCCGGCCCAAAGAGAGGGAGACTCTTCGCGCCTCCCATTTCCACACCCTTCTCTGCCTTCACAGGAGGCAGAGAGCCGACTGGTCCGCCCGACAACGGGCTAGTCTCGCCGCGAAGGGCGGCAGGAGACCAGGGCAGAAACCCCTGAGAGTCCCAGAAGTCCCTGTTCGGGCGCCAAGCTGTAACGCCCAGTCTCTAGCCTACGCCGCTCTACGCGCGGGACCTCTACTCACCCATCCAAGGGTCTTCGGTCGTCACCGGCCCGCCCCTCCCTTTCTCCTGGGGCAGGAAATCACCAGACGGAACACCGGAGTCAAGCAGGTGAAGCACACTTTATTGCAGCAGCTACATCTCTCCCCTTCTTCCTCCCAGCCGCCCCTTATATCTCCCCCGAACACGGAAGTGCCCTTCTGACCAATCCCCAAGATCAATCAAACTCTTTACCATAAAAGGTCTTTGCCTAAGCTTGTTCGGCGTGACCCTCAGACCCTTCGTGACCCTCAGACCCCGCCCCTACAGTCACATATTGTAATTGTGTACAAAGTTCTCCTGGTTCTGCTCTCCTCACGCAATCTAAGTTTATGTAATACTCTCCAGGTTATTATGAAGCCTGTCTGTTTCTCATTTTTATAGCATAATAGTATTCCATTACATTCATACATCATAACTTGTTTATCCATTCCCCAGTTGATGGGCATCCCGTTGATTTAATTCTTTGCCACCACAAAAAGAGCTGCTATAAATATTTTTGTACATAAAGGTCATTTTCTCACTTCTATGATCTCTTAGGAATACAGCCCTAGAAGTGGTATTGCTGGGTCAAAGGGTATGCATTTATTTATAGCTCTTTGGACAAGTTCCAGATTGCTCTCCAGACTGACTAAATCAGTTCACAACTTCACCAACAATGCATTAGTGTTCCATTTTTTCCACATCCTCTCCAGCATTTATCATTTTCCTGTTTTGTCATTTTAGCCAATCTGATCAGTGAGATATGATATCTTAGAGTTGTTTTGAGTTGCATTTCTCTAATCAATAGTGATTTAGAGCATTTTCATATGCTTGTAGATATCTTTAATTTCTTCCTCTGAAAACTGCCTGCTCATATCCTTTGACCATTTATCAATTGGGGAATGACTTGTACTCTTACAGATTTGACTCAGTTCTCTCTATATTTTAGAAATGATGGCCCCAGATACTTGACATACTTACTAGCTGTATGATCTTGGGCAAGTCACTTAACTCTGATTGCCTTGACTCCCCCCTCCAAAAAACCCCAACAACCTAATGGCAGTCATACTATTATGCTCAATCATTGTTTAGAGCTCCTTCTTTCCATTTTCCCTCATGCCTTCCATTTTTTTTTCCTTTTTGGAGGGCAGTTGGGGTCAAGTGACTTGCCCAAGGTCACATCGCTAGTTTTTTGTGTTAAGTGTCTGATGCCAAATTTGAACTCAGGTCCTCCTGACTCCAGGGCTGGTGCTCTATTCATTGCATCACCTAGCTGGCCCTTATGCCTTCTATTAAGAGAAACATTTTCTAACTTTCTTATTCTATAGGCCCAGTGATAGTGACAAATTAGATATTCATTACAAGGCTTGACACATACTTGATACACATATTTTGAGGACATATGAAATGAAATAAATTCTTAGAAATTCTTAGAAAAAATGTGGTATTTCATATATGTATACATACATACATACATATACATGGGGAATGAGTCAGAACTTAGTTTGAAGACGATGAGATCAGATAAATGCATATTGCAGTGGCTTAGTTGTCTTTTTAAAAAATGATACAGGCTCCAGTTGCTTCACATACTCTAATTTGCCAATGTCCTTCAACAGATGTGGCACTCAGTATTGAGTGATATATTTCAGAGGCAGTTTAACCAGATAAGAGTGCCGTGGTACTGTTATCTCCTTTATTTCAGACATTATGCTTCTACACATTACTCAGTTTAACATTCCAGGAAGATCCTAGCCTTTGCAACAAAGATTTCCTCATTCAACTCAGTTCTCCAATAGAGATTAAGCTGATACATCCTTTGAAAGAAGATTCATCCTAGTTTCAAAGACTTTGCAAAGGGTGTTGTTGATCAGGAAAGACAAACAATGATTTCCCCTAGTAAACTTGATGAGATTATAAGATGCTGAATACTGTCAGAAGAGTACGTCCTATAAATATTAACTTTCAGCTCTAAAATTTTGTTTTAAATAAGTGAGACCAGATTTAAGGCCCCAACTCCATGGCATAGAAAAACTAGTGGCTAAAAGGGTTGTGTAGTTTTTTGTTTTTTTTGTTTTTTTTTTACTTTTTCCACTAGGTTGGACTCCCTTTTTCCATCCAGGTATACCAAGGAAATGAAGAAGAGATTTTCCCCTTTCTCACACATAGGAATAATAATGGTGACAAATCAGAAGGATATTGAAGTGGTAGACACATACTAGCTCATGGCCTACCATTTAGGGAAGGTAGTCTTTTTAAATTTGCAGGTAGTATAATCCTAGAATCTAGCCATCTAACTAAGAAGGAAGATTTTCTGGGAATCTCTAGTTTAGGTTCCTGTTACCTCATGAATAATCACAAGTTCAAGAGTTGTAGAGTTTAAGCATTAAGATTGCCATGGAGACTTCCTCAAACAGCATACTTCTTAGAGAAAGTTAGAAGGTACTCAAAAAAGGATCAACATCTCGTAAACTGAAAGACAAAAATCATGTCTTGCTGGGACAAAAGAACTGTCAGTTTTACTAGTGGTGAATTAGTTGTTCAGATGTTGCAGTTATGAGATGAATGGAGAATATTTGTTCAACAGCTCCCCAAAGTGTCTTTATTATCCATGGAGAGTCCAAAACAGGCTATTTAGGTGGTGCCTTATATTTCTATATTTATTCATGGTCTCCCATGTTTCTTTTTCATCTTGTGCATTTTATGTGATAGGCTAAATGTTGACTACCCAATAGCCTCACTGAATAGTGGATACCCACATGAGAATTGTAGCCCTTAAAACTCACATTTGGAGAAATCTAGACATGAACCCTACCTAAGCTTTATTAAGAGGTTTTCCTTTGAATAAGTTTGGGGAGACAAAAGATTAAAAGGAGGAATTAATATCCATGCTAATCATTTAAGGTTGAGCTTAGGCTGTGTGAGTCAATGGTTAAGGAAATTGGGGAATAGCCACATACAATACTATGAGTGATAAAAATGGGAATATTCATTTTATTATTCTTAAATAAGCCCTTTCCTAAATCTTGGTAAGAAGCATAAGATTTTGTTTTCTCCTAAGTAATGTAAAATCTTCAAGTTTGCATATGTAAAGTTGGCTCTGGTATCCATCACAACATCCAACTGATAATCATTCTTATCAGTAGCTGACTTTCAAAATCTCTTAAATTTCTCAGCTCCAAAGACTACTTCTGCTCTACTTTGGCCACCCAACAGTACAGTCACATGTTTGACTATATCAATACTCTGAGTTGCTTTACTTTTAACATCTCAATATCCAAACTTTACATCTTGGATCACAATTGTTTTATCTTCCATCCCCTCATTCCTATTGAGTTTCTTCATCATCATCATCAAGTTAGAGTAGAAGGGACCTGAGAGATCACCTAGTCCTTCTAATTTTACAAATGGGAAAACAAATGTTTGATATGTAATTTCTCAACAAATAGAATGTAAACTCCTCAAAGAGAAGAATTTGTTTAATTTGTATTTTTTTTTTATTCACAGTACCAAAGTATAGTAAGTTCTTCCCCCTGAAAACTGATTTAGCAGCATCCCATAAAATTTGGTATGTTTTCACCATTATCATTTTCTCTTCTTTATTTACTTTTTGGAAGGGTAAGGTAGGGCGTTTGGGGTTAAGTTACTTGCCCAAGGTCACACGGCTAGTTTTGTGTTAAGTGTCTGAGGCCGTATTTGAACTCAGGTCCTGCTGACTCCAAGGCCGGTGCTCCATTCACTATGCCACATAGATTCCTCCATTATCATTTTTTTACATAGTTATTAATTGTTTCTATGATTTCTTCTTTAGCCCAGGAATTAAGATTTCATTGTTAAGTCTTTATTTGTGTCTGTGTCTTTCATTTGAAGTCCCCAAACCAATCTTTATTCTTATTACATTATGGTCTATAAAGGATGTATTGACTATTTCTGCCTTTTTACACTTGCTTACAATATCTCTGTGCCCTAATACTAGGTCAATTTTTTTAAAAGTTCCATATGATTTGGGGCGGCTAGGTGAATAGAGCGTCGGCCCTGGAGTCAGAAGGACCTGAGTTCGGATCCAGCCTCAGACACTTAACGCACACCCAAATGAAAAAACCTAGCCGTGTGACCATGGGCAAGTTACTTAACCCCAACTGTCCTCCAAAAATCGTAAAAAAAAAAAAGTTCCATATGATGCAGAGAAATATGTATATTCTTTTGCTGTCCTATTTAGAAGATGCCATTGAGAGAAACTCCAGTTTCTCTAGAAATTTGTCGAGTAATATATTTTCCCTTTTCTTAATCTTTCTGTTAGACTTATCTAAAATTGACAGAGGGATAGTAAAGTTTCTGGTCAATATTAAGGTACTGTCTATGTCTTCTTGAAGCCCAGATATTGTTTCCTTTATGAATTTGAATGCTAAGGCATTTGGAGCATATAAGTTTATTACTGATATTGTTTTGTTGTCTATAGTTACTTCCAGCATAATATAGTCTCCTTTCTTTTACCCTTTTTTCACATTTTACATCTGTCTTCACTTTGTCAGATAGCATGATAGAAAGTCCTGGTTTTTTTTTTTTATTCACTTTACACATGATAGTTTTTTCTTCATATCTCCTTAGTTTTATAATTTCTGTTTATGTTTTTTAAGGGTGTTTCTTGTAAACAACAGGTTGTCAGGCTTTGTTTTCTTTGCCAATCTAATGACTTACCTACATGGATTCCCCTTTTCCATTGTGCCTTACTCTCAGAACAATAACACTTAATGCAAGTGTCAGAGAGGACACTGCTCCACTATAAACCCTTTCCCACACTCTACTTATCCCTCTACTCTCTTGTTGACTTCCTACAACCTCTCTGATATTTGCTTGGAAACATTCTCTCTGAAGAATGCTTTTCTACTCCTCTAGGTAGCACTTGATTCCAGCTATTCCAACTCCCTCCCACCCCCAAGGACAAGTAGACTTTTCAGGCACAAAACCCCTAGGCCTCATCCAGTATAAAGTCCTCATCTCCCTTCACCCACAGAAGCATTCATTGATAGAATTCCCTTCCACCTCAATGGTAAGGCCTACTCTAGCCTCTTACCTTTTCAATATTTCCTCCCCCTCCTCATTTACTCTTCTGTAGGCTCTTCTTTTCATGAAATGACAAAAATCACTTTATCCTCATTCCTTTGATTTAATTCCCATGCATCATTCACTCATCTCTATCTCCCTGATTCACTTCACCCTTTTCATGTACCCTCCCATATTAGAATGTAGTTCCACAAAAGCAGCATTCACTTATCGGCAGGGTGTTGCCAGATTTTGCCCATAATGACCTCTTCACTAATGACTCTTCCAAATTTCTACCTTGTCTTTTGATATCCATTTTGAAAGAAGTCTCTTACTGGTCTTTGTGTTTTGCTGTTGTTATCTGCTTATTTTTTGTTCCTCTTGCATTTCTGTGATTTGATGTGTTTGAAATGCAAAAATTATCTTCAGTTATATATATATATATATATTTAAAGTATTTCAAACTGTGGTGGAGTTATATATATTTAAAGTACTTCAAACAGTGATGGAACCAAGATAGGAGTGTAGAAGCAGGAAAACTCCCTGTGCGACCGCCTTAACCACCTCAAATACCTATGAAATATGACTAAACAAACTAAAGCTACAGAACCCACAAAATGACAGAGAGAAAAAAATCTCCTGCTGAAGGCAGTCTGGCAGGCCAACAGGAAGGGACCATCACAGTGTGCTTGGTGCAGAGCCCAGCCCCATGTTAGCCTGTGATTTTAGCCTCAGGGTGGCCCTGACCAGCCTAGGTTGGAGGGACTTCAGAAGAGTAGATCACCAGCATCTGTGGTGGTTTCCAGAATTATCAACCCATAAATGCCAAAGGCAAAGTAAAAGGTTAGTGAGGACTTGGGGAACAAGGGGACCAAGAGTTCAGTCCGGCCTCTGACCACAGAGGGAGAAGTGGCTGAGGCACGGTTCAGAGCTCCTTGCCTGCAGATTGTAGGGAGACCAAGTGATCACTCTGAGGGGTAATCCCTGTTGCTTTAACCTGCTTTGACATGGATTCCTATATTGGGGTGGTGTGTAGGGGAAAGATGGGGAGAAAATTTGTAACTCTAAATCTTGTGGAAATGAGTGATATAAACTAAAAATAAACATAAAATTTAACTTTAAAAAGTCAAGAAAATGGCACTGGTTTTAGGCTGTTTATTAAATGAGAAATAAGCCAATAATATTAAGGCATTAAAATATTTGCAATCAACATAAATGATAAATCTGCTAATATTATTACATACAGAATTATATTAGTAAACAAATGTTAATGGTAAATCTAAAAAAAAGTATTTCAAACTCTTCTTTATTATTGAATGTCTGTTTTTTTTTCCTCTATGGTTGGGGTAGGCTCAGATTTGCAGGATAGGTTACCTAGGACTGCATCCTGAGCTTCAGTGCTCTTTGGATCACATTATTCCAGTCACTCCTCCTTTTCCAAGTGTATGGAGGATAGTCTTGCACTATTCCAGTGTATTTTCCCTTGTAGCTGAAAGTCTTTCTCCAGATAGCTTGCAGAAGTTGTTTCTGGAATAAAATGTTAAATATAACCATTATATTAACGACTGTGTCAAAGTTTTCAATCTTGAGGTGTTGTATTTTGTTTTATTTTTCCTGGAGATCTGTGAATAATTTCAATTGTAATTTCACTTTGTTAAAAAGTGAAATGTTAAAAATGTTAAAAAGTTAATTGCAGTTCTCTGTTATTATTTTCTGCATTATAATGTTAAAGATTTTCTTTCTTTCTTTTTTTTTCTTTTTTTGTCTTGTCATGTTCTTCTGGAAGACCAAAGATCCTTATTTATCTCTACCCATCCTATCTTTGAAATCTGTATGCTTTGTGTGCATAGTAAGCCCATTTTATTTTAATATTTTTGATTTTGCAGGGCAGCTAGGTGGTACAGTGAATAAAGCACTGGCCCTGGAGTCAGGAGGACTTTAGTTTAAATCCGGCCTCAGACACTTAACACTTACTAGCTGTGTGACCTTGGGCAAGTTGCTTAACCCCAAGTGCCCTATAAAAAAATAAAAAAGATATATATATATAGGGTTTTCCTTCTCTTTTTCTAGTTGTCTTTAACTTCTGTATATTTGCATTTCCAATCCATTGTTTTCCCTTTTATTTCTTTGGTGAAGCTTGTCATCCAGTTTTGTTCTCCAGTCTTTTCATGGATGCCTGAACTTGTTTACTAAATCTAGAGGCCATTTTTCCTTCTGTTGTTATTGTTTTTCCTGTTTTATCTGTTTATGTTTAAGGTTTTTAACATTTCTTCTTCCTGGAATCTTCCTTTTCTTGGAATCCTGGTACTTTCACCCCCACCATCCTCCACCTTATTTTCCTTATTATTCACATCTGACTCCCTGACTCCATCACCTCTAATTGTGGTTTCCTTGGGTACTGGATCTCAAAGCATTTCAGCCTTTTCTAACACTTGTTGATTCTCAGTTCTCCAGCCTAGGTCTCTTCCTCAAGTGTCTTTGGGTAACAAGAACTGGTCCCACATGGATACTTTGTTCTTTTTGGTAGAGTACTATACCACATCCCCACTCCCCACAACTCCTCCCCACACACACATGCATGATTTCCTGTCCCATTCTCTCTGTTTGTCAGGTTTTTGTTTTTGCCCAGTACCAGTAATTCAGAACCTGCTGGCACTTGCCATTCAGAGCACATTTTTCTTGGCATTGGAAATTCATAGCTAACAGCAGCTCAAAGTTTTGCAGCATTGGTGCTTCTAGGTTGCAACCCCTGTAGGCTTTTGCTCCTGAAGGGCTATGATCAATCAGATTAGCTACTAAGGCATGAAAAACTTCCATAGTCTGGATCTGTGGTGTCTACAGCACCGGAAAGGAAAGGAGATTGAGATCAAGGAATGAGATTTGTGTAAACCTGTGTTTTGTCTTTGGGTCTAATGTGGCCTTTCAATCATTAGTACTGGAGGTGGGGGAGGTGTGCTGAGTGAGCTTAGAGTCAATGATCATCAGTTGCTGGGATTTAAACCTTGTTTTGGACCCTTGGTGTTCTAGACAATAAAAACAGTTGAAATTTCTTTATCTTTGGTATGCAATTTCTGTTTCAGTAAATTTCAGAAGTAATGGGGAACAGAGAAAATGTCCAGTCTGCCATCTTATTAACATGACCTAGAAGCCAAATGTTAAGTTCTTAATAAGTGGTTTTTGACTGATTACTGTATGGAAGGCACTCTGATGCTTCTAAAGTGATATGCATTGTTTAGATAAGTGCCTTGCATACAATGTATGCTAAGTTAATGTTTATTCATCTTTTGAATTTAGAGAAAATGAATTTTATTGATGCCTTTTATCTTTATATGACTTTTATTTTTATATTACAATCATTTTAATTCACCCCAATCCCAAGAGGCAATTTAACCTCTTTGACAAAAATAAATAAATCTAAAATATTAATTGAATATCAGAAGTTTGATCCAATATAAAACAATGATAAAATTACATAAAATAACTTATTCAGTGCTGTATCAATAAAACTACCAAAGGAATTTATTATGAACCTAGAAAAGTAATAGCAATATTCATATGGAGACAGAAAAAGTAGGAAGAAAAGGGTTCTCATTACCAGATCTAAAATTATAACATAAAACAGTAATCATTAAACTAATCTGGTGCTGAGTTAAAAGAGGGAGAGAGAAGGAGAGAGAGAAAGAGAGAGAGAGAGAGAGAGAGAGAGAGAGAGAGAGAGAGAGAGAAAGGTTGATCAGTGGAACAGATTAGATACATAGCATAGAGGCATGTATGTACAGTAGCTAGTGTTTGATAAACCCAAAGACTCCAATTATTAAGAGAAGAACTTACTATTTGACAAAAACTTTTGAGAAAACTAGGCAACCTTCTGGCAAACATTAGATTTAGGTTAACACCAGATACCATATACAAAGATAAGCTCCAAATAAATACATGACTTAGATGAGAAAAAAGTTATATCATCAAAAAAAATTAGAGGAACAAGAAAAAAATACCTTTCAGATTGTGGATAAAGTAAAAATTTAAGTTTAAAAAAGTAACAGACAAGCTCACACATGATAATCAGCCCATCAGTTAATAAATATTTAGTTAAGTGCCCACTATGTTCTGAGCACTACAATAGATGTTGGAGTCACAATAAGAAACAGAAACCAGTTTCTGCCTTCAAGGAGACCACAATCTAATAGGGAAGACAACAAGAAAACTAATATGCACAAATTATATAGTTAAGTAGGAAGTAATTAACATAGGAAAGGCACTAAAATTAAAAGGTATTGGGAAAGGTTTTTGTAGAAGGATATTAGTTGAGACTTAAGAAAGCCAGGGAAGTCAGGAAGCAGAGATAAAGAGGGAAAGCATTCCAGGCATAGAGATATAATAAACCATCTTGATTATAATAAAATTTTTACACAGACAAATCTAACATAGCTAAAATTAGTAATAAAATAGCAGGAAAAAAACGATTTGCAATTAAATGTTTTGCACATTGGGGTGGCCAGGTCGCTCAGTGAATAGAGCACTGGCCCTGGAGTCAGGGGGACTTGAGTTCAAATCTGACCTTAGACACTTAACACTTACTATCCATGTGACCTTGGGCAAGTCACTTAACCCCAATTGCCCCTCCAAAAAAGAAGGCAAAAAAATATTTTGTATATGAGAAATATAAGGAATTAATCCAGATTTATATATATGAGCCATCCTCAATAGATAAGTGGTCAAAAAATGGGACCAGCCAGTGTTCAAAGGAAGAAATCCAAGTTATAAACAACAATTTTTTAGATGTTCAAAATCACTAATAATCAGAGAAATGAAAATTAAAGCAGGTTTGAGGTTCCATCTTGTGCCTATCAGACTGAAAAAGATGAAAGTGACAAATATTGGAGGAGCTATGGGAAAATAGATTCACAAGTGCACTGTTAGTGGAGATTAAATTAGCTGAGTTATTTTGAAAAGTACTTTGGAATTATGCCCAAAATGTTACTAAATCGTGCATACCTTTTGACCTAGCTTTATCACTACTAGGTGTATATCTCAAAGATTTTTTAAAAGAGCAAAAGAACCTCATGTACAATTTTTTTTATAGCAACTCATTTCTTAGTAGCCAAAAATTCAAAAACTAAGGGGGTGTCCTTCTATTGGGGAATGACTAAACAAACTGTGCTATATGAATGTAATGGAATAATATTGTGCCAAAAGATATGACAAAATGCATAGTTTCAGAAGAATCTATAAGGATTACTACCTAGTAAGCAGAACTCAAAAAACAGCTTGTACAATGAAAACAACAGAGCAAAAACAACTTTGAAAGACTTCAGAAGCATGATTAAAGCAACAATATATCATGAGTCCAAAAGACTACAGATGGCACGTGACATTCACTTCTGGTCAGAGAAGTGATTAGCTTAAATGCAGCGAAGGCATATATTTTTAAACATGGTCAATGTAGGAATTTATTTTGCAAGACTGCATTTTGTATTCAAAACTCAAGGTTTTTTTTTAATTACTCATTTGGGGAGAGGGACAGTAAGTGAAAGAGATAGATTAAGAAAGAAAAATATAAAACATCTGCAATTTCCCAGAACTTATCAAAAATTAAAACTCAGTTTTAGTCAGTCAATAAATATGTATTTAGTAAGAGCAACATATTAAGTACAATATGCCATGCATGGGGGATGCAAAGAAAGGGAAAAATAAAGTCCCTGTTCTAAAGGACAACACAATCTAATGAGAAAGAGAATGTGAAAAAAATGATATATACAAAAATCGAGTGAAAATAGAAGACAAACTCAAGAAAGACTCATTCAGGTTTGGATAGGAGGAACAGGAAAAACATTTTGATAAGGCTAAGATTTGAATTGAGTCTTGAAGGAAGCCAGGAAATATAGAAGGCAGAGGTGAGGAGGGAAAATATTTAGACATAGGAGAGAGCCAGCGAAAAGCCACAGATACTACATATATTGTATATATGACACAATATTATGTGATGACTGACTATCATCGACTCAACTATTCTTAGCAACACCATGATCCAAGACAATTCCAAAGGACTGACATTGTGAAAAGTGCCATTTACTCCAGAGAAAAATACCTGACGGAGCCTCAATGCTGATTGAAGCATAATTTTTTAAACTTTTTTTATTTTTCTTGTTTTTTGTCTGTGTTTTTCTTTGTAACATGGTTAATAAGGAAATATGTTTTGCATGACTAAATACATAAAATCTATATTAAATTGCTCATTTTCTCAAGGAGAGGGTAGGGAAGGAGAGAATCTGGAATTAAAAATTAAAAAAATGAATATTAAAATTGTTTTTAACTGTAATTGAGAAAAAATAAATTTAAACAAAGGAAAAGTCATAGAATTGGGAGGTGAACTATAGTTTTTGAGAACAGTGAGAAGACCAATGTATTTGGACCATAGGGGAGTTAAGTATAAGAGGTGGAAAAGGGCAAGGCCATAAAGGATTTAAAAAGCCC
The DNA here is from genome assembly GCA_011680675.1 of Gymnobelideus leadbeateri. Classification (NCBI taxonomy): domain Eukaryota; kingdom Metazoa; phylum Chordata; class Mammalia; order Diprotodontia; family Petauridae; genus Gymnobelideus; species Gymnobelideus leadbeateri. The sequence continues at coordinate 179,280 of WOXC01009697.1, read as the reverse complement.
AATAGAGGATTTTATATTTGATTCTGTAAGTAACAGGGAGAAATCAGAGTTCTCTGAGTAGGTGGGGGCAGTGACACAATCAGACTTGTACTTAGGAAAATTAGTTTCACTTTATTTTAGTTTCTCTATTTCTCTAAATTTTAAGATTTTTTCTTTCATATTTGTTTTAGGCTTGCTAATTTCGTTCTCTTTTAAAATTGCATGTTTAGTTTGCCGATCTCTTTTGCTATTTTGTTCTAAATTTTAAGATATAAATTTTCATCTTAGTTCTAATTGTTTTTTCCATTTAAACATATATAAATAAATATCCATATATTTGTATATTTGCATAATACCTACTTACAATAAAGCTTCCTACAATGCATTTTCATCTGTGTGTATACTGTGTGAGTGTGTGTGTATAACTACATATCCATATATCTATATAAAGATATAAATATAGATCTTATATTAGATAGATCTTAGCAGCCACACCTGGTTAACCATTTTGGCAGATGGGTTAAACTGGGTTGAGAGTAACTGAGTGGCCTCAAACCCTTTGGTGAGTTAGGGGGGTGTCTACCCCAAGCATGGGAGGACTTCCCTTGGTGGAATAGGAGGATGAGAACAATTTGTTCTACCACCAGTGAAAGCAGCTGAAGCAGATGCTGTGGAGCACTTAGGGCTTGGTTAGACGTAGAAGATGCCAAGGTCATACACTGTATCTTGAGCCATCACCAGTCATCTTGATTCTGTCCTGCCACTGGACTATGGTGACACTAAAGGAGAGAGTGAGGCCAATGACTTTGTGCAACTCTGCCCCACTTAAATCCAATTTATGCATGAATCAAAAGACATCACCCATATGAGCCACACCACTTAACTATCTGTTCTTGATTTAATATCCCCCATACCCCCATATGTGCTCTTCTCATCCCTGACTTTTATAATTCTTTTCCTCTGTTAGGGATATGCTCTTGTGCCACATCTTCCATGAAGCTTTCCTTAATTTATCCAATTACTAGACTTTCTCATTCATTTCATTACTTTGTGTAATGGGAAACTAGCCAATAGGGCCCTAATTCTTCAAATATGCACTATTTCCCCCTCCTTTTTTTGTCTTCCCTCCTATTCCGCCACCTTGCTTTAGAGATGGTTAGCATGAGACATACATATGCAAATATGTTTATATATATATATATATATATATATATATATATATATATATATATATATATATATATTTATCAGTTCTTTCTTTGGATGCAGATAGCATCTTCCTTCATGGGTCCTTTGTAGTTAATTTGGGTACTTATAATAGTTGAAATTATTTTGTTCAGAGTTGTTCGTAAAATAATACTGCTATTAATATATACCAAAAAAAGAAAAATTACATGATAACCTTACTATATATTTAAAAGGAATAGAAAGTTATATATAATAGATTTGCAGTTTCATGTATAATCATCTTTTTAATTCTACTGTTATTGGAATTTTTTCATAAATTAAAAATAAAATAATTTTTTAAACAGAAGTTAAGAAGTCCAGCAGCTGAACCATTTCTGAGGAGCAACCTGCCAGCTATAGACCATCAGTATATTGCAGACTCATGAAGTGACTGAGATGCTATGTACTCACAGATCTGTATATTTGTGGAAGGGTACCCCTGAAGGTCAGAGAATCATCTTTGAACCTTATGACAACAGGAAGAATAGAAAGACTAGTTTCTCTCTTGGAGTCTTTTGTATATACATTCATTTCCAGCTCTGCATACAATCAAAAGAATTTTCATCATCACACAATAAGCAGCCTGGAAACAGTCACAGAATACCTGTGCATTCTTTGAAATGGAGGGCAGGGATGTCCAATACACATGTCTAGAAGCAGGCTCACGAAGCATCCACATGGGTTGGTACTAGCAGATTGAGCATACACAGAGGGTCCCATTTTCTAGCCCACTCTTCTTCCATTATATTTGCAGTTATTTGCGTTGTTTACGTATTCAATCACCCTCTCCTTCCCCCTGCCAGTAAGATGTAAATTCTAAAAATTCAGAGTACTGTTTCATTTTCTAGGTGCACATGTTCCCAGTACTTAGTAGAATGGCTTGTACATAATAGATAATTAACATCTATTGAATTAAATTTAATGCAATGATAGTGAACATTGTTATCTTCCTCTAATATAATATTAGTAGTCAGTCATAGCCTATAAATATCGTACCATCAATGGAGGCTTTGCCACATATCCTCAGGGTGGTTTCTATATAGCCTATTTTCTTTTGCACATTCCAATCAAATGAATATATGCTCTTATGCATGTAGTGGAATACATATCAAAGAATATAAACTCCTTCAGGGCAGAGACTATTTTATTCTTATCCTTGTTTTCCCCCATGTCTTACCCAGTGTCTTGCACATAGTAAGTAGGTGCTTTAAAATGTTCATTGAATGCACATAGTTGATCTATCTCAAGTTGTCTGGAATCACAGGGAATTAAACTATATGTATTTATTTTTTTTTCATATCAGCCATTATACATGTTGGTTACAGAAGAGACACAGATAAATACTTCGAGGGGCTAGTCTTTTTGATTTTTCAAGTTGGAGTGAAAATAATAAATATAAGGGAATTTGAAAAGGGAGGGAGGTATATGAAATCTGAGGTCTACTTTTGACAATCTGCATCGATGAAATATGTTGTACAATACTATTATAAGAATTTTAGGTAATCCAAACTTCCTCACTTTGTCAAGTTCAATAATAACTCCCATATTAGTACGTAGGTCATTATGTCTGCTGTCTATGGCCCTGGATAGAAGCTATTTTGGAAAAATGGGGAAAGCTTTTTAAAAGAGTAAATAAAACCTCAGAATAGGTTTTCTCTCCAAGATGTGTTTTTGTTTTTTATCACAATGACCTTTCTAAGAAAAAGATGAAGCCAGCCTCAGGTAAAAAGAAATGGCCACATTTCATCTACAGTTAGCCTTTATGACCCCCTGAACTCTGTTTTTCTATCTGAACCTTTTTTCATGCACCATTTCTTCTTGCCTCTGATAAGGGACATACCAGTGCCTGAGCAAGGCCACATTGGGACTTTGACATTCATATCAGAACTAGTAAACACATTCTGCCACCAGTTAATTGGCTATAGCCTTTCTCTTTATTTTTCCAGTAACATGGAAGATTGATAAATTGTGTAGTACATATCAGTAAAAGATCCACTAAATCCTCTTGCATTTATATATAATATATCTTGGATATTACATACGTGTTTATATATCCATTATACACATACTCACACATCTACGAGTACACACATATATGATTATCGTATCATCTTTTTTCTTCTATCTCTAACACAAAAGTCAAGGGGTTTGAGAGCACATACAAAAAAAGAGATTTCTAAGGGAGCAGAAGATTGGGCCAGGGTCATTCGAAAGGGTAATTATTGTTAAATGTCAGGTTAACTCTGAAGGCCTCGGCTCATCCAACTGAGAGCAGATTAGCCCAGATGGAGACATTTTCAACACGGTTCTGTCTGGCCAATCAGAGACAGCTGGGATTAGCCAAATACCTTCTCTCATCTGCTTGCTCACAGAAAGGTCAGTTTCTGCTCATTGCTTCTCTTTTAAGATGTGCTTTTTTTTTATTTATGGCAGCCGTGTGCAGGAAATCAGGTCCCTTTTATCAGTGAATTAAATATTCAACATCTAAAACACACTTTTTGAGAGTCAACTTCATTCACTTTCAAGATCTCTTTTATCTTTTTTTTTTAAGTGCTGAAGATATATTGTGTGCATGTACACAGTGCATATTTTACTTGCAGCCCTCCTGCTAAGTTATGTCTTTCTTCCCCCTATTTTGCGAATTTTTAAAGCCTTTTTGTTTCACTTCGTACATTAAATTCTTTAAGGGCTGCAGTTTATGTTCCCCATCATTTTCTTCATAAAAATGGAGGGAGGAAGGAAACCAGCTCTCCAGTGCTTAAAAAAAATACCGTGTGTGTGTGTGTGTGTGTGTGTGTGTGTGTGTGTGTGTGTGTAATGCATACACACATAGACTGTTATTTTCTCAATCACGAAAAATAAGTTCATATGTGAAATCTGATGGTAAAAGCAGTAAGAAATCCCACAATGAACAATGATTCCATCATTTTCTGTATACTAATTTTGACATTCTAGAAACTGTATATGTGTGTAGGTATATATATACATGCATACACACATATCTATATAAATGTGCATGTGTACATATATATTATCTCCTGCCATTAAAATTTAAGCTTCTTGAGGGCAGGGATTTGTATCTCTAGCACTTAATAAATGCTTGATCAATTGCCTTGATCATATATGCATTGTGTACATTCATATATGTATGCATATAAGCACATGCATACTGCATTTATGCAGGTTGTATAGTGCTTTGTATCTGGATGCATTTATTAACACGTTTGAGTTAATATGTAAATGGACACATACACACACACAAATACACATATTGTAACTACAAGTGGAAACTTGGGTTCAGACTCATGCTCACTTGGAATTTTTTAAATAGTAATTACTGGGATCATAGAGAATTTGAAGGGCTTTCTAAAGGGTAGAATCCTTGGGGTTAGATTCTTTAGAAGACTTTCTGAGGAGTCACAGTTTTATTTAGGAGGGTGAAGTTTGTTTAATGTGGCTGTGTTCTTGAAGAGAAGTCTCTCCACCATGTTTTGGGACCCACCAGAACACAAAGAGGTAAGGGGGAAATGGAAGCAGAAGAGGGTGAGAATCAGGAAAAAGAATTCATTAAAGAGCTATATCAATGTATTTGCTGTTGTTGTTGCCATTGCTGTCATTGTTATAACAGTTGGTGGCCAACCAAAACCCATCAGTCACATTTCTATCGCCTATTTTCCTAGATCACAGAGGTAAATCTGCCTACAAGCCTCTTTACCTTCTTTAATTGTGTATCTAAAGTTCCTTATTACTTGATGCTACTAATAAATTACATGGCCATTAGCAGCAATTTTTCTCTAAGCTTACCATGTATGATGTGTGGTCTGAGATTGTGAGAAAAGAAACTGGGTTATGGGGAAGAGATTTTACTCTATTGTGGGGGTGGGGGGTTAGGCTTATTAGAGAAAGAATTTGCTTTTACTTTTTGTTTTGTTTTGTTTTGTACTTTGGTAATTTCTGAGATAATTCTATAGAACTCTCACTAGATCATCTTTGTACCTGGTGTCAATCTGAAGGGGGCAGGAGAAGGAAGATGATGTGGTGTTTGTCCCTGAGTGTATCTGAGAGGCATTGTCAAAGTCAGGTATCATAGTGTCATATTGGGGGGCGGGGTGGATATGATGGGGGGAAAGGGTAGGATGGGGTTTGGTAGGTTAAGGGTATAGCACCTCCCTGCCTGCATCTAGAAAATCCCTGTAAAGTTTTTTGACTCTCCTTTCATACCAGAGAAGTCTGAATTATTATGGTATTAAAAGATAAAATACGTTGATATTATACAGTTTTTTTGTGTGTATATATATGTATATATACACACATATGTACACATGTACACATACATAAAATACATTTCTGAGTTAACTAAACTTTTATGTGTTGTCTAATGGCCTTCACGTATAATCTGTGACCTCCACAAAACTACCCCCATATTCCCATTTAAATTTTATGACAACCCACGATATATTGAACGGTGATGGAGAAAGTTATGATGGGGAAGGAATAACTCCATAATTATACTAATATGTGCACACTAGAGGGAGATCTCCTTTTGTATCATTTGCAGCAGCATTCTTAATTTGCATCTTAAAATGTAGTTATGTGCAAAATTTAGAGTTATAGAAAAATCATCTTTGAAAGAGTCCAAAAATAAGGTCAAATTATGACATATGACATATACTATTTTCATGTTAAAAAAACCAAACAACTTTTAAAACTTGTCTTCAGTCATACAACCTCTCTCTCTCTCTCTCCCTCTCTCTCTCTCTCTTTCTCTCTTTCTCTCTCTCTCTCTCTCTCTATATATATATATATGTATATACCCTATATATATAACACCATTTAAACACATTATTTGGTGGAAAGTGATACTTTTTACTTTACTAGCTTACAAACTACTACCTATTCATATTTGCATGGAGTCATAGATGGTGTTAAAGATAAGACAAGAAATAGGAACTAATCAAGAGACTTCTGGGGTCAATTTCTCTACAATTTTTTAAAGGAAACAATAATTTAGAACAGATGCTATATTTTTTGTGCAGTTAGGCCTCGGCAGCTCAGGTAGTACTGCTACACTAGGGCAAGGGTGGGAAATCTATTGCCTTGAGACCACATGTGTCCTTCTATGTCCTTTTGACTAAGTCTTCATTTTACAGAACAAATCCTTTTATTAAAGGGATTTGCTCATTGAAGTTTGGATTCAGTCAAAGGACCACACTTGAGGACCTACAGGGCAACAAGTGTCCTTGAGACTACAGGTTCCACACCCCTACCCTAGGGCAATGATTAATTTATTCCCAAAATGTGTTACCTGTCCTTACATTTAGTTCACATTAATGATATGGTCTATAGGTACAAACAAGTTTAAATAATAGCCACACATATTTTAATACTTTTTTAAAAAATCACTAAAATATTTTAGACTATTGGAAGTCTCCAGATAGTCTTTCCATAAACTCAAAAGATCTTAGGTTTCACTAAGGTACAACAGTATACTGGGGACTATTAAAGTAAAGTACAGCTTGAATAATTGTCTTAGGGATTTTCAGCAATGTGATTCAAGATAATTAAGCAAAAAAAAAATACCCTTTTGTGAACCTGAAATGCTTATAACCTACCTAAATGTTTCCATTCACCAAAATTAAAAGAAGTATTTACCTTCACAAATTTAACATTCTAACTGGTGCACATGCTTTCTCTTTTAGCTTCTTTTTTTTTCTTTTTGTTTTTTTGGAGGGCAATTGGGGTTAAGTGACTTGCCCAAGGTCACACAGCTAGTTTGTGTGTTGTGTCTTAGGCTGGATTTGAACTCAGGTCTTCCTGACTCCAGGGCCAGTGCTGTATTCACTGTGCCACCTAGCTGCCCCCTCTCTTCTCACTTCTAAGCGAGCTTTCCAGTTGATGTTAAAGCCCAGGTCAAGACCTAGAGACTAACACGTGTTTTCAAAAATCACTTAATCCATAGAATATATGGAAAGAGTTTTATTTTAAAAATACTACATGTATTTAGTACATGTAGTAATTAGCTCTTGAATATAACTAATTCGTTCTTCACACTTTTACAAAAGAGGAATGGGAAAATTGATGCAATTATCCAGATAATTCAAATGAACAACAAAGCCCTTTTACCTTCATTATCAGTTATCTCAGACAAATGTTTGGAGTCTGAAACTATCTGGATAGTTACTGCAACTCATTTGTTTATTTTGCACATGGAGGCAGACCATTAGTGTCAAATTTTAATCAACCATTTATGATTTCATTAATAATTTTCAGACATCCCATTGTTTTGCATAATTATTTATTTACATGTTTTCAGATGAATGGACATGTACTTTTTCAAATATGTTGAGAGTGCTTTTGTTGAATGCAAGCAGAATCATTAAAATATACTTAAAAAGTATACTCATATGTATATATATATTCACGTATATATACATATATATAATTCTTTCTCTCTATGTATATTATGCATATATGTAATATATATGTCAAATCTCTTTTGATGAAAGGTTTTTAAAGTCCTACTAGGTAACGTGATGAAGTGAATTGAACATTGACTTAGAGCTAGACACTGTGGGTTTTACAAATCATTTCAACTTTCTAAACCTATTTCTTCTCCTATAAACTAGAGATAATGTGTTTTGTTATCTTAGTCACAGAGTTGTTGAACTGAAAGGGCTTTATATATTACAAAATATTATATGGTGAAGAGAACAAGGACCCAGGACTTCATTTACCATGATGCTCACACTCATTGACAGAATATTCCAGGACGCCATTTTCCAAAGGATAAGTCTGAAATCTGGTGCGTTGGGAGGACGGGTAATTATGTCAGGAGGGTGACAGAGACAGCTGGGCTGAAGGAATAAGGGAGCTGCAATGCAAAAGCAACAGTGGCAGTACCTTGCTCATGAATAGGGGCAGTAATGGCATACCTTGTTTGCCAACTGCCTGGAATCAGTTGAGGCAAGCTGGTGGAAAAGTAAGTTATGCTTTTCCTTTTGAGATGGTAGAAAGCAGTGAAAGCTATAATTGGAGATTTAAATACTGCAGGAGAGAATCTTCTCCCCTCTGCTTAAGATTAGCTTCGTAGATGGCACTTTGCCATATCATCTACTTATACCAGGGAATCAGTCCCAACAATATTTATTTTCCTTTGGGTTTAGGAATAGAGGATACTTCTATTCATTGAATCTTTACTGTTGTTTATTAGGCAACTTTGTCTTGATCTAATGCTTCTTTATTTGATTTATGGTATCTGAATTTCTAGACCTAAGCTGACTTTAGAAATCAAATTTGTGTTTAGATGTTCCCACTCTTTTCAGGGATGAGAACTTGAGCCAAGTAAGATAAACTTATCATCCATTATACCACACACTGAACTCAGCAGTACATTTGAATACAAAGCTGAATAAAATGCAGAGTATAGCGTTATTTATATCTATATCTATGTGAGCTATTATTATAAATGTTATAATTTCTTGAATTTTCTGGCTTATGCACATGCACAAACATATATATACATGCTCACTCAGATAGAATTTAAGATCCTTGAGAGTAGGCTTTGCTTCATTATTTGAATTTGTATGCCCAGCACCTAGAAATATGTCTGGCATATAATAGATCCTTAATAAATACTTGTTGACTCATTGATTACTTAATAAATGTTTGCTAACTAATTATTTAATATTCTTCTTTGTTTCTAGTAAAGTATCTTTTAAGTGACAAACTCTCAAGTAATATTTGTTGAATTAATGAAGAAAGTTAAGAAGGTGATTCATCCTCAAGATATTTCTTTTAGTAGTGTTTGAATATTTTTGGAAAAAAAATCTTTACTCTGAAAAATAATTATATCCCAAGAAATGGTTTTCTCATACAACATTGTCCTAATATTATATTTGAGAGATATAGCTAGTTCATATTTCTTATACCTCATTTTTTACTTTGAGTACATTTATTACTAACTCTGAACCCATCCATTTCATGTAGGAAAGTAAAAATGCTTTGCAATACCTGTCCCACAAACTCTTTCCCCAATCCTTTAAAATAGTACAATCCAAATGCAACCCAGAACGTGTATCATTTGGTTTAGTCATATTTCAATTGTTATTGCATTGTCCATTAAAGTCCTATTCTGATTCTCCAGCACAGGATGGAAGTAAAAGTGACCCTATGTTCTCAACTGCCAGCTCTGACAGGCTTTATTAGATTTGAAAGTCTTCCAGCATGGGTCAAATAGTGACTATGTATCCAAGGATCAGTTTGCATTTGGAGAAGTTCATACCATATTATCCACAGAGTTATGAATTTTGACCACAGCAATTCTAGAACATCATCTACTAATAGGTTGCAATCTGAATTGGGAGAGGGAAGGAGAGTGCTCATACTGATGAAATCATAGGTACTGAAATATTGACATAATTATGTTTATTTCCTTCAGAATTTGACTGTGGTAATATCTAATAATGGAAATGTTTAATTTTTATTTATGCATTCATATAAACTTTTACTTTTATACATATTTTGAAGAATCGAATGAGAGTGACATTTGAAAGAGCCAATATGAATGGAATAAATTTATTCACTTGAAGTATATATTGACTCTGGAGTTTCATAGGACAATGTCCAGTCTTTCACACAGCTAATATGTGCACCCACCACACACACACACATACACACACACACACACACACACACACACACACACACAGTGCTTATTTACATAGGAGATAGAAATGTAAAGATTCTATGAGGTTAAGAAAATAGAACTCTAAAGAAAGCAATTTGAGCTCAGTTTTGTTTTTAAAACCTCCCAAGATGTAAAGTTGTTTAATAGAATTTATACTAATTTAGTTCAGATTTAATTAAATAAATGAAAGTATTTCAGCAAGTGACCTTTTTGTTCAAATATAAATCACAGAGGGTTGAATTCATATTATACTGTGATTCATAAATTCACATAAAATGAGTTTCCTCAGAGCTGTCCCAGGAACACATGCTATGATTCTTGGAATTAAGAAATGGATTACAAAATTACATTAAAAATGGATTACCTCTCCACCCTGCTCCTTTCCCCCTACCCCACCTCCAACAAATACACATACAATATGACAAATAAACAAGGGACTATACATATAACTAGTCTGTTGTTTTGGTCTCCAACAATATTTGAGACCATTTTTGCATAAATATATGGTGTTATATAATAGTCTACTTTCCTGAGCTATTAATAGATATCATACTAATTTCATTTAAGTATCCATATGAAGACTCTAAGTGGTTGATGGATTAGTGAGTAGATTGTTTAATTTTTTTTTTTACCAAATTAAGGCCTTTTTTGTGGAAAAATGTTTATAATTGATACAACTAAGAACAAAATACACCTAATTCTTCTACTGGTGTTTAACTCTGAAAAAAATTATTTATTGATGATGCCACTACCTGCCCACCCAGAAAATGGACATTTCCCCACTAGGAGTTAGGGCAAAATGTAGGAATTAAAGACTTATAAAGTCCCTTATAATTCTTGGATAAAAGTTGTTTTTAACATTCAAAATATTCATCAGACCATATCTTCTATCAATAAATTGAATGACTTGAAGGAAAGGTGCTGAGTAAATAACCAGCATACGTTTTCATAGATATAAGGAAGTGAGAATTTTACTGAAGAGCTATTCATGGTGACCAGTGTATGCATGTTTTTTTAATAGAACACTTTTCACAGAGTATTCACATAAAATGAGAATGACCTACTGTTGGACTACATGTTCACCAAGGCATCTGGGTTTCTTCAACCAATTTATAATACCCTTCTATATTCCAACAAAAGGGTACATGAAGTAACTATGCTACCTTTCTAATGACTGACTCATTTTGCGCTGTACTCAGGAGAAGATAAGAGAATTTCAGTGAGTGCTGGGAGGGAATCAAGAGTATATACCACACAAATTAAAATTAAAATGTGCCTCAGATACCTCTTGCTGATTCTATTTCAGTCAATGGTTTCACAGATGCCAGCAAAGCAAAATCCCCCCTAGCATTAAACAGTTAATATTTATAGGTAACTTCATAATCATTGCTATCAACAGACAAAAAGCCACAATAATCCGATTGCCATCACTTTAACCAAAGCCCGTGTCGTAAACCTTGTAATTTTCTGCTGTCATGCTCAGCCACTTTCAACACATTTAAATTAGAAAGGACTATGCTAATTTTGCTTCATAGCCAGGGTAATTGTTGTAAGACATAATTATCTTTTTTTTTTTTTAAGAATCGTTTTATTCTCTGGAGTTGTTTAAATTCAGTCTCAGTTACCCCATGTCCTTTCATCCCTGAGCTATTCTCTGGCCCCCAACCCCCATTGGAAATGTTACTTTCTTGTGGGATATCTAGAGACACTTTAGACCTCTTTTCCCAATGACCGTTGTATTCCTCTCTGACCTCCTTTAGGAATGTGGTCTGTGTCAAAGTCATTATATTATCTCTATATTGATTTAAGAATGCTGCCCAGCATCTTTTATCCCCTAATGTACTGAATAAGAATGTTTCCACAAACGTGGAAAAAGTCCTACGTGATGGATTCCAAGGCTAGGGTGAATGAAGAACTACGAGACATCCAATTGAAGGAGAATTGGAGAAGAGAAGACTTATGGGGACTATGACACATGCCTTCAAATACAAACAAGGTTGTCTTTTAAAAGAAGTAAACATTTTCATACATTTCATAGGAAACAGCTAAGGGTAGAAATTGAAAAATTAAAAGATTGATTCCCCCTGTGTTTAACATGTTAGAAAATATTAGGAAAGGGTTTGGACCTCACAGATTGAGCAGGCATGGTCAGAGTATGATTAGCATCTCTAGAATGACTACCCACATCAGTGAAATCACAAATCCATCAGAGCATTGAGTATTATAATACTGAAGTGTTGGAGCAAGGTGAAACTTACCAATGATCATCTCTGTACATTAATTAAAAGGGAGCTACAACACATAGTAAGTTCCCCAGTCCTAGAAGTGTTCCAGCAGAGTCTAGATGACCCTCTAACTGAGATATTGCAGAAAGAACTCATTCAATGACTAGGAATTTGAAATAGTTTAGCTCTAATGTCTCTTTTAAATTTTGAGAGTCTATTAATTTTTTCCATATATTCTTTCCCAAATAGACTACATTTTAAGATTAAAAGAACAGTTAATACTAAGTGCCTGGTGTTACCACTGTGGCCAAATTTTCCAAAGGAGAGGGGGTTAAGAAGATAATTAAGTGTGATGAAAGGAACTGAAAATTATACAATATCCCTACTAAATAATAATAGCTAATAATAGTTAGCATTTATATAGTGCTGTAAAGTTTGCAAAGCATGTTCTATATATTCACTCATTTCATCCTCGAAACAACCCTGTAGGGTTGTTTTGAGGAGCAACATAATTTCAACTCTCTTGGCTTCAGTTTCCTCATCTAGAAACTGAAGGAATTGATTATATGACTTGTAAGTTCCTTTCGAGTTTTAAAACTGTGATTCCGTATTGACATTTCCCAATTCCTCTCTTTCTCTCAGATGCTTCCATTTCACTAGATTAAGACAGAATAAGTCCTATACCTGAAGTATTACCTAAAAAAACAGAAATTCTAATAGAAACTTAGGAAAGAGGTGGAGTTTCCTAAAATCCTTGTAGGTTTTGGACCTGTGGGCTCATTATAACTTTCATGGTTGTCTGGATTTCATAGATAAACAATTATATTACTGTTTCCCATGCATACTATGAATTGAGTGTAATCATTAGAAAGATAACTCTGATAGCTAAGGTTGTATAGCATTAAATAAACACTGATTACAAGACATAGAAAAGAGGAATAGTGCCAAACATTAGTCCATATGTCTCATTTTGCTAATGTCACTAATAAGTACATCTTGGCAGCAGTTATGGTATCAGTTCACAATTTCTACATGGAGGCTGTGAGAAGAGTTACAGTTGAGAAGAATGGTATTAAAAGCAAGTACCTGTGTTACATGTGCAATGGATAGAGTGTTGGAAGTGGAGTCATGAAGACTCATCTTCCTGAGTTAAAAATCTAGTTTCAGACACTTACTAGCTGTGTGACCCTGGGCAAGTCACTTAACATTGTTTGCCTCAGTTTCCTCATCTGTAAAATGAGATGGAGAAGTAAATGGCAAACTCCTCCAGTATCTTTGCCAAGAAAAATCCAAATGGAGTCACCCATAGTGGGGCATGGGTGACAATGACTAAACAACAACAAAAACTATTGGGGCCTGTCAAGATATACCAAAACAGACAAAATATCATATAATGATATAAAATGAAAGACATAAACACGCTGAAAATCAACTTTTAGGCCTGGTGCCAACAGATTCCAGTAAGCATTTTCTTAGACGATCAGAAAGTCATAAGAATATTTAAAGGAATTTCACAACTTTTGTGAATCCAGTTCCTCAAAATTACATTGGCTGTTTTGTATTGTGGGATATAATATGTATATTGGCATAGTACAATGGATAGAGGACTAGACTTGTCGACAGAAAATCTGGGTTCAAAACCTTTCTTAAAAGCTTGCTAGTTCTATGAGCCTCAACAAATCACTTAACTTCTTTGATCCTCCATTTACTTATCTATAAAATAAGGATAATAAAAGCTACCTAACTTATAGAGTTGTTACAAAGATGAAACAATAACACATGAAAAGTGATTTGTGAATTTTGAAGTTTATAGAAATATATATAAATTATATAAAATATATTTTCTCTTCTTCCTCTTATTACCACTACCATCACACTGGGTGGAAGAAAGCCCAAACAGAGTGATACTTAGTGTTAGCTGCCAACATTACCACCACCAGGGCCACCACCACCACCACTACTACTACTACTACTATTACTATTACTACTACTACTACTACTACTACTACTACTACTACTACTACTACTACTACTACTACTACTGCTACTGCTACCAAGTAGATGATCTTTAATTAGTTGTTCTAATTGGAAAATTTTTTTTATCTAGGGTCTAGAAGATGTTCTGGTGATCAGACCCTGTAACCTTACCTAATTAGATCTCAAAATGATAGACATTTCATCATTGGGTGTTTACTTACATCTTTTCCCACTATGGTATTATTTGCATTCTAGTGTTTGAGCTCTCTTGTCACTGTCTTCAAGAATCTAGGTTATGATCACCGGCAAGCCAGTATTAGGACTTAAGAGTAAAACTTCAGTATATAGTAACTGTGAACTTCAAAAACATAACCAGTTTTGTGAGTATTTATCATGCATGCTGTGCACTAAATTTAATCATCAGATAGATAATTCTGATAGCTTATTACAATATTAAATGAACACTATGTAGAAAACATAGATCAAAGAGTGATGATACTTTGTGTTAGTCAGCATGCCTTGTGCTGCTAATGTTAACAGTAATGAGTTCTATTGAAATTAACTAGAATCTGAGCCAACTACTTAGATTTTCTAAAAAATGATTTGCATATGCATAAAAATACAAATATAAGATAAAATGTTATGAGGTTATGAAACCAGGACTACAGAAAATAGTCGGGTGCCATTCTATGCTGTGATTTCAATAATGCAGACATCTCCTTCCCCAATATAATATATATGCAAGTCCCTTATAATTTAGTAGAGTAGAAGGTCCCTAAAAGATTAACTATGGCTAAAATATTCATCACCTAGTGATTAGTCTGGTGAAGACTGAGTTCTCCAAACTTAATTAGTCTGGTCCTGGGACAAAAGTCATATAAATAAAGGCCTCATACCTCTATTTTTAACAAGTTTGGTAGGTATTATAAGGATTTATATTTCACTAGCATATTCTTCAAGAAACCAGTCACTGGTACACCAAAATTAGGCATCAATCCAGGAATATATATGTACAATTATATCAATGTGGTGGCTCAAAGACAAATGAGCACCACCTGTTACCACAGAGACAAGCCATGGTTCTTTCCTGTCCACAACTCAATCCTTGTTGTCCCAATGCCAAATTCCCAAGAACTAAAGCATATCTCCTATCAGCTGGTTGTGGATAAAGATGTTCAGTCACATCCAACTCTTCATGGATGATAGCAGATCAGGCCATTCTATCCTCTACTATCTCTCAAAGTTTGTCCAAATTTATGTTTATTGTTTACAGGACACTTTCTTTTTCTTTTCTTTTTTTAACAAATGCTTTATTAACTTCTGGTTTACATCATTCATTTCAGCCAGATTTTGAGTTACAATTTTTCCCCACCACCCCAGAATAGCAGTCCCACAAGATATCCCCTTGTCCAATCTGCTCTCTCCCATATCTTCTCCCATACCCCCTTCGACTTTGCCATTAGGGCAAGGTGAATCTCTGTGCCCCAATGCCTGCACATCTTATCTCCCAATTACACGCAAAACAGTATTAATAATAGTATTTATATATATTTGAAACATTTAATTTTAAAACTTTGAATTTCAGATCCATTCCCTTTGTCCCTTGTCACCCACTCCCTCTGAGAAGATAAGCAATTCAGTATGTGTTGTACATGTATAGCTATGCAAAACATTACCATAGTAGATATATTGTAAAAGACTGTTTATATTTCCCTCCCACCCATCCCACCCTCCACTTGGTCCATTCCCTACATTGATCCTGTCCCTCTTCGAAAGTGGGTACTTCCAACCTCCCATCCCCCCAGAATGCCCTCCCTTCCATCATCCCCCCTCTCACCCCCCTTCCCCCTACTTTCCTGCAGGGTAAGATATCCCATTTAGTATGTATATCATTCTCTCCCTGAGCCAAATTCAATGAGAATATGCTTTTGGCTTTTTGCCTTCCTGTTCTTCCCCTCCCCTGCAACCACTTCCCCTTGACTCTTCTACATGAGATAGTTTACCCTACCCTGTCTCTCCCCATCTCCTCCTTCTTTTTGGGATCTTTTTCAGGAGGTGATCTGTGGATTCTTTCAACCTTTATTTCCCCCTCTGGGTCTAAAACATCAGGGCAATTTTCCTTGAGAATTTCTTGAAGGGTGATTTCTAGGTTCTTTTTTTGATCATGGCTTTCAGGTAGTCCAATAATTTTTAAATTATCCCTCCTGGATCTATTTTCCAGGTCAGTGATTTTTCCCATGAGATACTTCACATTGCCTTCTATTCTTTCATTTGTTTGGATCTGCTTAACAGCATCTTGATTTCTCATAAAGTCATTAGCTTCCATTTGCTCCAGTCTAACTCTGAAGGAATGAATCTCCTCAGTGAGTTTTTGAGATTCTTTTGCCATCTGGCAAATTCGGCTTTTTAAGGCATTCTTCTCCTCATTGCCCTTTTGGGCCTCCTTTGCCATTTGAGTTAGTCTATTTTTAAGGTGTTATTTTCTTCAGTCAGGCTGTTGACTCTTATTTCATACTTTTCCTGCATCATTCTCATTTCTCTTCCCAATTTTTCCTCCACTTCTCTTATTTGGTTTTTAAAATCCTTCTTAAGGTCCTCTATGGCCTGTAACCCGCTCATATTTTCTTTGGGGCTTTTGGTGCAGGATTTCTGACCTCACAGTCCTCCTCCTGTTCCATGCTATGATCTTCTTTGTCCCCAAGATTGGAGTCTAATGTTGCATTTTTCTGCTTATTTTGTTTCCTTTGCCTAAGCATGTTGCCACTTAATTACTTGACTTTTGGGCTTGTTGCCACAGTAGGACTCTGCCACCAGACAGGGGAGCTTCTGTCCCAAAAGCCGGGGTCTTCACAACTTCCAGAGGTATTAGTTGGGTGGCCTCTGTGAAGCCTCCACATGCTCTGGCAAGCTTGATTCCCACCCCAAGACTTCCACCCCAGACCGCAATCCAGATCCAGGGAGGTTAAAGCAAGAGCGATTAACCCCCAGATCGTTCGCTGGATCTCCCTACAGTTCGCAGGCCAGGAGGTGAAGCTACAACTGAAGCTGCAAAATGGAATCTGTGCTGTGTCTCCTCAGTGGCTTTTAGCCCCCAGGGGAAGAAGCCAATTCTTTCCCCAAATACTGGTCCCAAAGTCCATAGGGCACTAACCTCTCACTTTGTCCTAGGCATATCTGTGTTGATAATTCCAGAATCGCCACAGCTGCTGGTGTCTATGCCTCTCATCCTGTCATTCCCTTTTCCTTTTGCCTTCAGTCTTTCCCAAAATCAGGGTCTTTTAGGAGTCCTGTCTTCATATTATGTGGCTAAAGTATTTTAGTTTCAGCTTCAGTATTTGACCTTCCAGTGAATACTATGAATTGATTTCTTTAAGGACTGACTTATTTGAACTCCTTGCTGTCTAAAGGATTCTGAAAGGTCTTCTCCAATACCACAATTTGAAAAGATCAGTTCTTCAGTGCTCACCTTTCCATCCTCACCTTTCCACTCTGTCAACCATATGTTTACTACTGGAAAAACTATACCTCTGACTCTATGGCCCTTTTTCAGCAAGGTTATCTCTCTGCTTTTTACTATGCTGTTCAGATTTGCCATAGCTTTCCTTCCACTGAGCAAGTGTCTTTTAATTTCATGCCTGCAGGTGCCATATGCAGGGATACTTGAGCCCAAGAATGTAAGCTGATACTGTTTCCATTTCTTTTCCTGTTTGCCAGGAAGTGATGGGAGTAGTTGCCAAGATCTTAGGTTTTATTTACATATTTATTTTTGGTGTTAACCTTCAAGCCAGGTTTTCCCCTCTCCTCTTTCACCCTTTGACTCCCTAACCTTATCTCTACTTGAGATATACAAGATTCCTTCTCCTTTAACCTCTGGATCCACTATCAACCTGGCTGCAAAACATCTGCCCTTCCATTGTTAAAGGTTCTCGGGTCTTTGCCATCTGCCCAAATGTAGTGGTAATGTAACTTGGATTTGAAGGTCCCTTTTTGTATTGGCAAGTAAGCAGGTACTTAGCACCTTGTTTCAAGTTAAGCGAAGGTAGCAGGTACTTAGCTGTTAGTAATTGATCCAGCCTCTGTTGGGGAAACAGAAGGTATGAACTCTTGTCTCCTGTTAGGTCAGTAACAGGAAGGGATTGACTGAAACAGGAAGCTAATTCTGTATGTATATAAGGAAAAGCCCCGGGAAGGGACAGTCAGAATTTCTTGGGATCGGCATCTGGAAGCAGAGCATCTATAGAAGTGAAATGAGAATCAAGAACTGAGTCAGAATTTCCTGAGAACTTGTGGTGATAGAGATTCTTCTGAAGAGAAGCCCAGGAGGCTAAAGAGGAGCCCAGGAACACAGGAGCACCCCTTCCACCTCCCCCCCAGGGTAGATAAAGTGATTTTGATTTTTTGAACAAGCTGCAGAAGACTGAGGAAGCATGGCTAGCATGCTAAGATTTTGTCAGTTTGTGGCTTGGTGGAGCCTTGAATTCCCAGGAACAAAAATTGTGAAGGATTTGAGATGGACTGGACCCTGTGGACTTCAGTGTGGAGTAGGGCTTATATGGAGAGCTGAACAAGGAACTGGGAGCTGTCTGTCTTTGAATCCAGGTGACTGTTTGGTGGATTCTGGTAGGAGTTACCTACTCACAGAGAGGTTTTTTCATCCTGCGTTTTGTCCCATATTTATATACCCATCCTAAAGCTCTATCCTGAGTACCAATCTCATATCACCAATGGTCTATGGAATATTTCAAATTGGCTATCAGATAAGTATCTCAAACTCAACATTTCCAAGATAGAACTCATTATCTTTCCTCCCAAATGCATTTCTCTTCTGAAATTCCACATTACTGTCATTGGCACCATCAGGGGGTAAGAAAGTCAAGCTAGCAAAAGCAGCAAATTACCCTGAGGGAGTGACAAGAAGAGGCATTGATAGGCAAATCAACTATGACCATCATATCCTTTCAGATCTCAATGGAGATAGTCTAGGAATGTGAATCCAAGAGCTTTGAGAATTGCAATGGCTCTCAGATTTCTGGACCAGCTTCCAATGACTGTCAGTCATGTCAGATTCTTTGTGACCCTATTCAGGGTTTCTTGCAAAGATAATGGAATGGTGGCTGAGCTCCTCAGTTACTAAGTCTCAAAGAGTGAATCTGAGCAGATTCTGGAGTGACAGAGCCCAATGGAAGATGGAGCATGGCAGAGTCCATCCCAGGAGGTTGACCAGTGTGTCTGGACAGGTTGAGCACAGAGTGCATGGGGTCTGCACAGCTCAGACCTAAGAGCAGACAAGCAGACTACACCAGAGAGAGAAAAAGCCCCAGCCTGCAGACTTACCGAGGACGATTCACAGTCATCTCATGGACAGGAATGGTCACTGGAGCCAGGTAGGAGAGTTGGGCCCCCAGTGGAGAGAGCTGCTCCTCTGGCTGCACTCAGCCCCTAGCCTGGAAGTTTAGAAACTGCCTGCCTGTATAATACAGGGGCTGGAATGGTAAAGTAAATTCTAGCTGCTCAGATCCTCCCATCCCTCCTTCATGAAGCAGAAAACCCAAAGATAAGTCTCCCACCAAGATTGAAATCCCAAGTTAATGGAAACAGCCCCAGGCTTGAGAGTCTCCAAGAAGGGGTGTAACTGAGACAGCCAGGAGTCTGAAGAGAAGAGAGGGTGGGGTCCCAACAAGCCCCACCTCACCTCACCAACAAAAGCCTACTTATAGCCCAGGGGTATAGAGGCAGAAATCTGAAGTGGTCAGATGCACCCACACCTACTCATCTACATTCCTCACTGACTTCCCTGACTTAGCTATAAACTAGCCACCCAGAGGTATTCAAAGTCAAGGATCAGCTCTAAACTCATAGCCTGAGAAACTAAGAAACAGGAAGTCACAATGGGAAAGAAAGCTGAGAAGGAGAAGGGGAAGGCAAGAAAGTTTATTCGAGCATACTATGCAGGGCAAGAACAACAAAATACACAGGACAATATAGACTCTCTGCCCATACCAGAGACCCCAGAAGGAAACATGATCTGGTCTCAAGCCCAAATAGCTTTCCTGGAGGAGCTTAAGAAAAATTTTAAAGACCAAATCAGGGAGGCAGTGACCAACTTGGAAAAACGTCTCAGTGAAGTAATTGGAGAAAATACCTCCCTAAAAAAGGAACTTCAAAAATAACTGAAGACTGTAATTCGCTAAAAATTAGAAATAATCAAACTGAAACTCAGAACTCTATGATGCAGCAAGAGTCAATCAAACAAAACAAGATGATCGAAAAATTGCAAGAAAATGTAAAATATCTCACTGGAAAAATAACTTACCTAGAGAACAGCTCCAGGAGAGACAACCTAAGAATTTTTGGTCTACCAGAAAGCCATGATGAAAAAAGCAGCCTAGACAACATCCTCCAAGAGATTGTCAAAGAAAACTGTCCTGAGGTCCTGGAATCAGAAGATAAAATAGCTATCGATAGAATTCACCAGACTCCTCCTGAGAGAGATCCCAAACTGAAAACCCCAAGAAATATAGTAGCCAAATTCCAGAATTACAAGATTAAAGAAAAAATTCTACAAGCAGCCAGAAAGAAACAATTCAAATATCGAGGAACTACAGTTAGGATCACACAGGACCTAGCAGCTTCTACATTAAAAGACTGGAATTTGATATTTCATAGGGCAAGAGAGCTAGGACTACAACCAAGGATTAACTACCTGGCAAAACTGAGCATAATCTTTCAGGCAAGGAGATGGTTGTTTAATGAAATAAGAGACTTCCAGAATTTCCTGATGAAAAAGCCAGAGCTCAATGGAAAATTTGATCTCCAATTACAAGACTCAAGAAAGACATAAAAAGGTAAACAAGAGAAACACAGACTCACACGTGCATAAGTGCACACACCCACACCCACAAACACACACTCATTACTTGGGATGGAACAAGAGCAAAACGTTCACATCCATATATGTGATAACTGATAACTGTCAATATTCAAAATCTTTATGATTATCATGACCTTCAAAAGGGTGATACTTAGGTAGAGGGTGTGGGTATGAATGCACTAACCTGAAGTCTAAAAAAAAAACAACTATTAAGGGGATCAAAGGGACTGTAATGGGAAAAAGGAAAGGATGAGATAGGAAAAGGTAAAATATGCCATCTGAAGAGGCATCAAAACACACTATAGAAGAGGGGAAAGAAAGAGGGAGAGGAACATCATTTTAAACACTATTCTCACTGGTTCTGGTTCAAAGAGGGATCAACTTAATCAGTGAAGTTTAAGATTCTAATGTGAATAGACACATAAATTCTCTAAATAGAGGAAAAGGAAGGAGGGAGAGGAGCACTGTTTGAAATTTACTCTCATTGGTTTGGAATCAAACTGGGAGTAATTTACTCTGATAAGTATAAAAACTTATTGTATCCCTTATACAGTGAAAGGGTAAGGGGGGGGTGAAAAGGAGGAGACCAAAGGGGGGATTAGAAGGGAGGGAAACAGTAGTAAGGGGAGAGGGTAGGTTAAGAAGGGGGATCACTGGGTGGGAACACTGAGGGAGGGGGTGGTCAAAAGGGAAAACTTCAAGGAGGGGAAGGGAGAAGGAAGAAACAAAAACATAAACAGGGGAGGGAATAGGATGGAGGGGAAGAGACAGATAGTCATCATTACTGTGAATATGAATGGGATGAACTCTCCCATAAAACAGAGGTGGATAGCAGAATGGATTAAAAACCATAATCCTACAATATGCTGTCTACAAGAAACTCATTTGAAACAAAGGGATACCCACAGGGTAAAGGTAAAAGGTTGGAGTAAAATTTATTATGCCTCAGCTAAAGTAAAAAAAGCAGGGGTAGCAATACTTATCTCAGATAAAGCAAAAGCAAAATAGATCTAATTAAAAGAGATAAGGAAGGAAACTATATCCTACTAAAAGGCACCATTGAGAATGAAGCAATAACACTACTTAATATATATGCACCAAGTGGTATAGCATCCAAATTCCTAGAGGAGAAGTTAAAGGAATTAGAGGAAGAAATAGATAGCAAAACTATACTAGTGGGGGACCTTAATCTCCCCTTCTCTGAACTCGATAAATCTAACCTCAAAATAAACAAGAAACAAGTTAAGGAGGTGAATAGAATCTTAGAGAGACTAGATATGATGGATCTCTGGAGAAAACTGAATGGGGATAAAAAGGAATTTACTTTCTTTTCAGCAATGCATGGTACATACTCAAAAATAGACCATGTACTAGGGCATAAAAACCTCACAATCCAGTGCAGAAAGGCAGAAATATTAAATGCATCATTCTCAGATCATGATGCAATAAAAATTATATGCAATAAAGGGCCAGGGATGAGCCAATATAATAAAAATGACAATTTTACCCAAACTAAACTACGTATTTAGTGCCATACCAATGAGTTTACCAAAAAACTACTTTGTAGAGTTAGACAAAATAATAACAAAATTTATTTGGAAAAACAAACGCTCTAGAATATCAAGGGAATTAATGAAAAGAAATGCTAGGGAAGGTGGACTAGCTATGCCACATCTTAATCTGTATTATACAGCAGCAGTCATCAAAACTGCTTGGTACTGGCAGAGGTGTAGAGTAATGGATCAATGGAATAAATTAGGTGCAGGAGACCCAGTAGTTAATGAATATAGTAATCTATTGTTCGATAAACCCAAACATCCCAGTTTTTGGTATAAGAATGCAGTATTTGACAAAAACTGCTGGGAAAACTGGAATACAGTATGGCAGAAACTGGGCATAGATCATTATCTAACACCATATATCAAAATCAAGTCTAAAGGGGTGCATGATCTAGGTGTAAAGAATTAAAGTGTAAGCAATTTGGGAAAGCACAGAATAGTTTACCTGACAGATTTGTGGAGAGGGGAAGACTTTAGGACCAAACAAGAATTAGAGAGCATTATAAAATGCAAAATGGATAATTTTGATTACATTAAATTGAAAAGCTTCTGTACAAACAAAGCCAATGTAACCAAGATCAAGAGGGAGGTGGGAAATTGGGCAAGAATTTTTACAACTTGTATCTCTGATAAAGAACTCATTTCTAAAATTTATAGAGAATTGAGCCAAATCTATATGAATACAAGTCATTCCCCAATTGATAAATGGTCAAAGGATATGAACAGGCAGTTTTCAGAGAAAGAAATTAAAGATATCCATAAACGTATGAAGAAATGCTCTAAATCACTATTGATTAGAGAAATGCAAATCAAAACAACTCTGAGATACCACATCTCTCCAGTCAGATTGGCTAAGATGACAAAACAAGAAAGTGACAAATGCTGGAGAGGATGTGGACAAATTGGAACATTAATACATTGCTGGTGGAGTTGTGAACTTATCCAACCATTCTGGAGAGCAATCTGGAATTATGCCCAAAGCATTATAAATAATTTCATACCCTTTGACTCAACAATACCACTTCTAGGGCTATATCCCAAAGAGATAATAGAAGTGGGAGGAAGACCCATATGTACAAAAATATTTATAGCAGCCCTTTTTGTGGTTGCAAAGAACTGGAAACTAAAGGGGTGCCCATCAATTGGGGAATGGCTAAACAAGTTGTGGTATATGAATGTAATGGAATATTATTGTGCTATAAGAAACAAGGGGGTGACGGACTTGATAATTACCTGGAGAGACTTATACAAACTGATGCTGAGCGAGAAGAGTAGAATCAGAAGAAATTTGTATACAATCACAGACATACCATATCTGTGATGACCAACTATGACAGACTGGACTCTTTTCAGCAATGCAGTGATATAAGTCAATCCCGAAAGACTCAAGAAAGAGAGAAATGCGCCATCCAGAGATATAACTAGAAAGAATTGAGCCTGAATCCTGATGGAAGCAAACTAAATGATCTTTTTCTTTAAAAAAATAAAAGATACTGGAATGGTATGCCATTTCCTATTCCAGCTCATTTTACAGATGAGGAAACTGAGGCAGATTTAAGTGACTTGCCCAGGGTCAAACAGCTCATAGGTGTGTGAGGTCATATTCAAACTCACAAAGATGAGTCTTCCTTACTCCAAGCCCAGCACTCTATCCACTGTGCCACATAGCTGCCCTGCTTCTAAATCAGCCCTCAAAGTCATTGCTAAGTAGAAAAGAGGCCCAACTTCCTTACCACCACCAATACAAACTGCTGACCAATGAGTACTGTCAAGCAGATAAACCCAAGAACCCTGGGAGTGGCACCACACACTAGAACACCAGAACTGCTGCTTCCAACCCAAACTCTGTAGCCCTCATTACAGAAATCAACTTCCATAGATATGTGACTGGGTGGCTGCTTCCATGGGAGTTACAGCCACAGTTACTGATGACTTGGAAAACAAAGTTCTTGCACCATAGTTCTTGGCATTATTAAATGATTCAAAGTCAGAAATGTATATGATTTTAGCAATAGGAATGGCATTAAAAAAGATGAATTACCTTCTACTTTGCCCCTGACCCTAAGGACCATAGTACCTTTCCATGGGACTTAGACCTGAAGTCTTCTATAGGTGCCATTTCCTCCATTATAACATGATCTTCATGAGAACAGGAACTGTCTTACTTTTCTGTTTATATACTTAGTGCTTAGCACACAATAAGCCTTTCATGAATACTTTTTTATTCATTCACTAAATTATCAATTCATATACAATCTCAGCGTTAGCCTTTATTTTCACTCCCACCTACCTGACGTATAAAATCAGTTACCAAATCTTAATATATCTCAGTTACATCTTGCCTCTATCACCTCTTCTCTGTGTATACAGTCTCACCTGAACTGGTGTTCTTTTCTTTTGGCTATCCTTAAGCCACTACATATTTTAATCCATCCTCTAAGTAGCAACCAAAGTGATTTTCCTAAAGCAGAGATCTGACCATATTACCTAGTTTTCTCAATAAATTCCAAAGACCCCATTATTTCTAGGATCAAATATAAATCCTTCTCTTTGACATTTAAAACTCCTTACAATATGGACCCTTTTTGGGAGCCAAGATGGCGGAGTAGAAACAGCTCGTCCAAGCCTCTCTGCCCCCAGATTCTCCACAAACTATGTAAAAAAGGACTCTGAACAACTTCTCGAGCCCCAGCACCCACAGAACGACACAGAGAAGCTAACCTCCCGCTGAGGACAGCCCAGCAGCCCTGCAGGAAGGACCAGCGCAGTGGTCTGGGAGCCAGCAACGCGCAGAGCGCAGGAGCCCAGCCGAGCCGAGCCCAGGTCCGTGTGAGCCGAGGTTTTAGCCCCAGGGAGGCAGGGCCAGCAGCCAGCTGGAGGAACCCCAGAACACCAGGAGCTGTGTCGACTCCAGAATTATCAACATAGACATGCCTAGGACAAAGTAAGAGGTTAGTGTCCTATGGACTTTGGGACCTGTATTTGGGGAATGCGTCAGCTCCCTCCCCTGGGAGCTAGAAGCCGCTGAGGAGACACGCCATTTTGTAGTTTTCAGAGGCATTTCCGGCTCCCAGCCTACAAATCGTGGGGAGATCCAGCGATCAGTCTTGGGGGGTAATCACTCTTGCTTTAACCTCCCTGGATCTGGATTGTGATCTAGGGTGGAAGTTGTGGGTGGGTTTACAGCTTGCCAGAAACGGAAGTTGCCCCCCACACGTTTGGGACGAAAATTCCTCTATCTGGCCTTAAAGCCATAGTGTGGCAACCAGCCCAAAAGTCAAGCAATTAAGTGGCAACATGCCAAGGCAAAGGAAACAGAAAAATGCAACCCTAGACTCCTATTTTGGGGGCATAGAGCAGGAAAAGGACTGTGAGGTCAGAAGTCCTGCTCCAAAAGCCCCAGGGGAAAACATGAGCGGGTTGCAGGCCATAGAGGACCTTAAGAAGGACTTTAAAAATCAAATAAGAGAAGTGGAGGAAAAATTAGAAAGAGAAATGAGAAGGATGCAGGAAAAGTATGAAATGAGGGTCAACAGCCTGACTGAGGAAAACAACACCTTAAAAAATAGACTAGCTCAAATGTCAAAGGAGGCCCAAAAGGGCAGTGAGGAGAAGAATGCCTTAAAAAGTCGAATTTGCCAGATGGAAAAAGAATCTCAAAAGTTCACTGAGGAGATTCATTCCTTCAGAGTTAGACTGGAGCAAATGGAAGCTAGTGACTTTATGAGAAATCAAGATGCTGTTAAGCAGATCCAAACAAACGAAAGATTACAAGGCAATGTGAAATATCTCATGGGAAAAACCACTGACCTGGAGAATAGATCCAGGAGAGACAATTTAAAAACTATTGGACTACCTGAAAGCCATGATCAAGGAAAGAACCTAGAAATCACCCTTCAAGAAATTCTCAAGGAAAACTGCCCTGATGTTTTAGATCCAGAGGGCAAAATAGAGGTTGAAAGAATCCACCGATCACCTCCTGAAACAGATCCCAAAAAGAAAACTCCCAGAAATATTATAGCCAGGTTCCAGAATCCCCAGATCAAGGAGAAAATACTCCAAGCGGCCAGGAAGAAACAATTTCAGTATTGTGGAAACATAATCAGAATAGCCCAGGACCTGGCAGCTTCTACACTGAGGGATCGAAGGGCATGGAATATGATATTCCAGAGGGGAAAAGAACTGGGAATGAACCCAAGGGTCACCTACCCAGCAAAACTGAGTATTTTGTTTCAGGGGAAAATATGGTCATTCAGTGGAATAGAGGACTTTCAAGCATTCTTGAGGAAAAAACCAGAATTGAATAGAAAATTTGACATCCAGACACAAGAAGCAAGAGATGCCTGAGAAAGTAATCAGGGAAAAGAAATCAAAAGGAACTTATCAAAGTTGAACTATTTACATTCCTATATGGAAAAGCAATATCTGTGACTGATGATATCTTTCTCACTATGAAAATAATGGAAGAAGGGGTGTGGTCATATGAATACATATGTGAATGTGTGTGTATATGGTTACAGTTATATATGGATAGAGGGCATAGGTTGAATTTGTTGGGAAGGGAGAATACTCGAGGGATGAAATTATGAGGTGAGAGAGGAAAGTGGCAAGAGGAGATGGGGAGAGACATGGTAGGGTAAACTATCTCATGTAGGAGAAGTGGTTGCAAAGGAGGGGGAGAATAAGGAAGGCTAAAAAGGCAAAACCACATTCACATTGAATTTGGTTCAGGGAGAAAATGACATACATACTAAATGGGATATCTCAACCTGCAGCAGGATAGGGGGAAGGGGGATGAGAGGAGGGATGATGGAAGGGAGGGCATCCTTGGGGTGAGGGGAGGTTGGAAGTACCCACTATAGAAGAGGGACAGGATCATGTAGGGAATGGACCAGGTGGGGGTGGGATGAGTGGGAGGGAATTATAAGCAGCCTTGTACAATATATCTACCATGATAATGTTTTGCATAGCTAGACATGTACAACATATACTGAATTACTTATCTCCCAAGAAGGAATGGGTGACAAGGGAGGAAGGAAATGGATCTGAAATTCGAGGTCGTAACATTAAATGTTTCAAATATATATATATATATATATATATATATATATATATATATATATATATATATAAATACTATTATTAATACTCTTTTGCCTATAATTGGGAGATAAGATGTGCAGGCATTGGGACACAAAGATTCATCTTCCTCTAATGGAAAAGTCGATGGGGGTATGGGAGAAGGTATGGGAGAGAGCAGATTGGAGATATCTTGTGGGACTGCTATTCAGGGAGGTTGGTTAGGGGAATAATGGGGGGAAAATGATTGTAACTCAAAATCTGGCGGAAATGAATGATGTAAAACAGAAGTTAATAAAGCACTTGTTTAAAAAAAAAACAATATGGACCCTTTTTAATAGTCTTTGTACATAGCACTCTCCTCTGTCCATTGTGTTTTCTAGACATACTGGCATACTGGATGTTGTGTACTCACTACACTTCAATCTATATCACTGTGCTGGCTGTCTCTGTCTTCTGTTGTCTCATTTTCTTACTTCTTGGACTCTCTCTTTTTTCAAGACTTTGTTCAAGTGTCACCTTCTACACGAAGCCTTTCCTAATTCCTCCCTTTCTCAGTGTATTAACTTAAAAAATGTAATTATACATATAATACACATGCATGTATATATGCAGACCTCTGTGCATATGTATACATGCATATGTGTACATATATACATGTTTCTCCTATTAGAATATAAGCTCCTTGAAGGCTGGGATTGTTTCATTTTTGTCTTTGTATTCTTCATGCTTAACATAGTGCCTATGACATAGGAAGGGCTTAATAAACTCTCGAGTGATTAAACATATATACTGGATTTATATACACATATTTAGGTATGTAAATAGCCATATATATATATATATATATATATATATACCTATATAAACACAGAGATATAGGCAGATGCTCCTATCTATTTTGTACATATACATACATGCACAGATGTTTAAATATGTACTTTCATCTTTAAAAAAATCCAAGTACATGGGCAAATGTTTAGTTAATTTGGTTGAGGTTAGCATGCTGTATAAAATACAAAAACAGGTGGGCAAATAGTCTGGCAGCTGTGGAAATCAGCACCTTACAGCTGTGGTAATTAGTAATTGGCATATATGAACAGTGATATGTATGAAACATGAACTGGTTAGGCAGAAGACCTATGTACAATTAATGGAATATTGCTATAGCTATCTCCTGAACTGAATCTCTAAAATAGAAAAAAAATTCTTTCCTCTTATTCTTTTTCAGTTTCTTTATCTGTAAAATGGGGACAATAATATTGTTTTCTATCTCTCAGGGGTGTTTTGAAGATTTATGAGATTGGTTCTAAAAAGCATTGTGAACTTTTAGAGAAAAGGTACTATGAAAAATAAAGTATCATTATTCATTTTGTTCTAGGACAGAACCCTTGAGGGTCCCTGACGATGAACAAATGAAGTCATTTTTACTTGAGACAAGAGAAAAATGTTTTCATCTGAAATTTTAAATTCAGCAGAACACAAGGTTGCAGAATTATCTAGACATAGTCTATATGAAAAATATGCTTTTCTTTCATGTCTTTCAGGTCCTCTTCATATCAACTATACTTAAATTCTAGACTGTCTGACAATTAAGTCATCATACAGTCATAGTAAGATAGAAAATGGAGATTGTTAGCAAACACTTTCAGAATAACTGATTCCTTTTCTCAGAGGCACTGTTGAGAATCTCTTTATATAAGTACATCAGCAATCAAGTCTATTTTTTTTTGCCTATGTGAAATTCACAAAAAGTGAAATTCCTAAACATATTGCTTTCTGCCCTTCCTTCCCTCTTTTTCTCTATCTCGGTGCCTTCCTTGCTCACTCTACTCCCTCCACCCATTCCCCCTAAACCTTTCACATCTCCAGGAAAAGCCCCATGTGTTATTAGCCAATTTTTTATTGTTAAATATATTTCCATTCTTGGTAATGAACTACAATTTCATAGAAACAAACATTTACTGTCTATTTAATTATATGATGATTTTGGCATCAGTGGGTACTTTGTAGAGGAAATACTGCTTGGCAGAGGAATAACCTTGCCATTATTTTAATTCAAAGTGTTATTTCCCCACTCAACACCTACCCCCACAGAAACTTCTAAATGCTGATTGAGAAGATTTTCTGCATATTTTCTTTGTTCCTGAGATCTTCTGTGCATTGTAGATACATTTTTTAAACTTCTGTGTTCCTTTTACCTGCTTGACTCACAAGCCTCAATTTTATCTTACCTTTGACCTGAAATGAAGGAAAGAAACATTAAATGTTCTCTTTATTTGACATTACAAGTACTATATTGCCCTTTTATAATTATCGAATGGTATCATATCACCATTTGATTTTCATTTTTAATTTAAAGGAACTTAATACTGGACAATTTAAAAGTCCTGGACTCTGGAGTCTTACATTTAGATATGGGAAAGGTAGTTTTTAGGCTAGGGGTGTATCCAGCTTCTCCTTTGGATAGAAACAACAGTAGACACTTTTATAGAGTATGAACACTAATTTGGTAGTTACGTGATATTGAAAATCTTGTGCTCAATCCATCTTCCTTCTTTACCTGGAGCAGAAGAGCCAGGCTAAATAAACCATTGAGAGCTACCAAACACAAGGTTAGTATTCAAACATTTTAACATTAAAAAAAAAGTTCCTTTTTTGTCTTTTGTAAGTTCACATTCAGACATTACAGAATCTCAAATTTGGAAGGAACCTCAAAAACCATCTAGGCCAGTCTATACCTGATTGAGAACCTATTCTCCAATATTTTCAAAAAAAATAACCAACCAGCTTTAACTAGAAGACCTTTGTTGAAGGGAAACATCCTGAGGCTGCCCATTTCTTTTCTGGGGAGCTCTAATTTTTAGAAGTCTTTACCACTGAAAACTGTCTTGCTGCATTGCTTCTAATTCTGACTTCTGGGTCCAAGAGAAATTAATCTAATCCATCTTCTATGGAGCTGTCTTCAAATAGTTGAAGACAGCTATAATGACTCTTCTAAGTCTTCTTTTTTTCCAAAATAAACATCCCCAGTTTATTCAACTAATCCTTATATGGCACAAATTAAAGGTTCTTCATCCTTCTGGTAGCCTTCCTTCTGAATTCTCTCCAGATTAGTAATATTTTTTCCTAAAATGGAGTACATAGTGTTGAACACAATATTCATGCTGTTGACTCATTGGGTAAGAATATAACAGAGCATCATCTTCCTCATTCTGAACATCTCATGTTTATGGTTCTCTTTCTCTCCTCTCCTCCCCGCCCCCTTAAAGATACGTTGATGCTATCTGGAAAGGGGGGAGGAAAATGCCTTCTTGGCACAAGGGTCACATTGTAAGAAGCCTTTTTCTTCTTAGATTTTACTATGTACAAGACTGCCAAGCTTAGCTTTTAAAAGCAACCAGGTTTGTAGCCAAAGTTAAGCCAGGCATTGGCAACTTTCCAGTTTCATCAGGGAAACTTCCTAAAGGGATAAGAGGGCAAAGACAAGTCTTTGCACTTCATTTAAAACATTAACACCTTATTACCTCTGTCATCTGCCCCTTACTTTGTATAATAAGATCAATTGGCCTTTGGTGGGGGGAGGGGCAACTCCTCTCCTTCAACTAAATATGAGTATACTTGCACAGCATAGCAATTAAATTCTATAGAGAAATCTTAACTGATTACAAAATTACTATCAAGATTATAAAAGGATCTAGAAAGAAAAATATTAATGGTGGAATATTTCAACACTCCACTTTTAGAATATAAATCCAAAAGTAATATAAATAAGATGTTACATAATTGAACAAAATGTTGGAAAATTATATAATAGATATATAGAAAGCATCAAATGATTTTATTAGACAATTTGCTTTTTATTCAAATGTGTAAAAGACTTACAAAAATCAATTACAGTCTAGGGCCCAAAGACCTTATATTCAGAAAAACAAAACTTTAAATTCTACTTTAACAGACCATAATGCAATTTGAATGGACTTAATAAAGGAAATAAGGTAAAAAAGATGCAGACCTAAATGGAGACTAAAAAATGATTCACTTAAGAATAAGTGGGTCAAAGTCCAAATTACAGAAATAATAAAAAATTATATTAATGATAATGGCAATAATAAAGGAACTTTTCAAGATTTATGGTATGCATGTAAACTGGATCTTAGAGGCAAATGCATTTCCTTGAATGCTTAGATTAATAATGGTTGTTGTCTTTTGTGCTTGCAGAGGACCAAAACGACATCACTATGTCAGGGTCAAGGTACAATATATATGACCATGACTGATTAGACCAATAGGAACTCAGAAGGCTCTACCACAGGTCAGGCACCAAAACTCTGTATGAACATTTGGACTGGAGATGTCTCTAAATTTGCGCATCTCATATTTCTTTTGAGCTACTGCAGTTCTGCTTTGCTAATAGTGCATAGTGCCTTTTTAGATGCAGGCACACTATGCTGAGTGGTCCTATATCAGTGTCTTCCATGTTCTCATAAATGATTCCAAAATTTTTCAGAGATCTCCATGCCAACTCTCTATAAAATAGTCTTTCAGGCAAACATATTTGACATTAGAAAAATGTGGCCAGACCATTGGAGTTTCATTCTCTGCAGCAGAGTCTGAATGGTTGGCAGTTCAGCTCAAGAAAAGACCTCAGTGTCTAGTACCTTGCCTTGTCAGGTGATCTTCAGAATCTCCCTAAGACAATTCAAATGGAAGAGATTCAGGCTCCTGGCGTGATGCTGGTAGACTGTCCAGGTTTCATAAGCATATAACAATGAAGTCAGCACAATGGATCTGTAAATCTTTCAGTCTGGTAAGCAGCCTCTTTTCTCCCACACTTTCCTTTGGAGCCTCCCAAGCACTGAGCTAGCTCTGGCAATGTGTGCATCAATGTCACCATCTATGTATACATCCCTGGAAAGTATACTGCCAAGGTAAGTGAACTTATCTACAACATTCAAAATCTCTCAATTTGCTATATAGAAGTTATGGTGCTGGCTGGTGGAGAACCTGTTTTCTTGGTGTTAAATGATAGGTCAAAATTAGCACCAGTAATGCCAAAAGCACTCTATTTCATCTCAGCCTCAGAGGCTACACAGAGTTAACAATCACCTATGAACAAAAAAGTCACATACCAACTCTCTTTTCATTTTAGTCTTGGCTTGTAGCCTTTTCAAGTTAAATAATTTCCCATTAGTGTGGTAGCTGACCTTGATGCCATTTTCATCCTTGTTGAAGGCATTCAAAAACATTATTGAAAATATCATGCTAAAAAGCATGGGAACAAGCACACACCTCTGCTTTACTCCATTGGTGACTGGGAAAGTATAAATTTTGCCATGATCTTCCAAAGAAGAAGTATTTTAAGAAAATGTATTTCCTAGAATGGCTATATTAGCAACAGTGAAATAGAGAAGATAAATGAGCTGTTTGTGGTAAAAAAAAAAAATAGAAAACCATCAAGAAACCAATAACCAAAATAAGAACAAAAAATGAGATCACTAAGTTCAAAGGAGAAATCATGAGAACTAAAGTAAAAACAATGAATTAGTAAACAAAATGAAGAGCAATTTTTAAAAGATCAATATATTTATAAAACATTGGCAAAATTAACTTCAAAAAAAAGAGAGGACTCCAAATTGTTCAAATCTAAAATAAGAGTAGAATCACCATGAATAGAAGAAAAATAAAAAGAAAAACTTATTGTACTCTATTATACTATTGAAAGGCAGCACCTTACATTACCTTGGTATTAGGGAGACATTTTTTCAAGTTCTGATTTGTACTGGTTTTATGATCCAGGGTAAATCACTTAATTTCTAAGTGCTGTGGGCTTTTCTCTAAGAACAGAAACTGTAGAAAACATGCAGGTCTGCCATTATAGAAAGTATTTCCTCATAGAAAACTACTTTCACTGGTGACATCATATGTCCAGACAAAATGCACTCCCCTCTTATTATTATTATAAAATTATACTATTAAGTTATTATATGTCAACAAACAACATGTAAAAAAGTGAATATTAGAATATAAAATAACTATTATAAGAAAAGATTGTTAGATTTGGAGTCATTTGGCTTTGGATTTAAATTTTAACTCTGTAACTTACTACCTATGTGATCTTAGATGAAAGACAGCCTTTTTTGGCCTCAATTTTCTCATCTGTATTAAAAATGGAAATTGATTATATAATTTCTTTGGTTCCTTTCAGTTAAATGGATGATTTCAGTAAAGCAGTATCAGAAAAATAAATTGAGCTATCCACCAATGTTCTTCCATGTTTTTTGTTTTTGTTTTGTTTTGTTTTTTTAGAATATCTAGCCTTCAATATTACTTGCATTTGTGGCTGAATCCTGGATTTAGAATGAATAGCCCTGGGTTTGAATCCTAACTTTGTCATTTGGTATATGCATGGCACTTCGTTTGACCTCAGTTTTCTCAACAGAACAATAAAAGAATTGAAGTAGATCATCTTTAAGTTGTCCTGTAGGTCTAAATCTATGATCCCATAATATTCAAAGCTATTGATAATTAAAAGATGATATATACAGCACTCTACCACTTTTTCCTATGAGGGGAAAAATGTTTTTCTAAACACAAACCAGTGAAGAAAAAGAGGAGAAAGACCTATTTCACAATGTCTTTGGGGAAATATCCATGAAAAAAAATATAAAATACAGATAGGTGAATAAAGAAATATAACAAAAATACTTATTATGATGAAAAGGCATTTACATCAGTATTGCTCGTATAATTAATAGAGACAATCAAATTGTGTAATAAAACATATTAGTAGTAAAAATTATGAGGATCTTTGGTTGTATGACTAGAAAAGAACTTTTAAGGTAAATAAAATATATTTGTGATTTAAATATATATGGAACCATTTTCTTTAATATAATGGAAGACCTATATTTGTAACCAAGATGTAATTTTGTATAATGGAGAAATCTTATAATTTTTTCTCACTTAGAATAAGAATTAAGCAAATGTCCCTGATTTCATGATTTGAAATAATAACAATGGATATTTTATACCATTTTGAGGTGAGAAAATGTTTTCTCTATATCATATCATTTTATTACCATACCAGCTTTTGAAGTACTACAGGTATCTCTATCTTCAGAGGAAGAAATTGAGAATTAGAGAGGTTATACAATTTGCCTAAGTTCATAGAGTTTGTGTCAGGGCAGGACTGAAACTTGAGTCTCTCTTTATTCCAAATCCAACATCTTTCTATTATGACACGCTGTCTGACATGGCCCTCATGAATACTAGCTTATATCTATAGGATAAGAAAAATGAAATATTTATAACTTGTTTTAAAAATTAAAAATAAAACAAAGAACAAATAAAATATTGGTAAAAATTTTAATTTTTCATAATATGATGGTATATTTAGAAAACTGAAGAAAATATAAGAAGATATTATGCAAAATAATAGAAAAGTTCAGAAATTAGTGTATATAAGACACAATAAAAAATTATCATATATCACCACAAAAAATCAGGAAATATGAGAACATAAAGATAAATATCATTATAGAAATGAAGAGGCTAGGAATCAATTTATCAGTACATGTATAAGGCTTATATAAAGTCAACTATACAGCAATTTTCACTGAAATAAAAATTATTAAAATTTTTATTGATTTTTCATTTTTACATTATCTTCATTTACAAATATATTTCATTCCATTACCCAGTGAGCCATCTTGCAACCAAGTATACAAATGAAAAAGAAAAAACCAGCATAAGTTCAGCAAAACTGTCCCCAACCATCTAGTCTAATAGTATATGCATTGTTCCATGCCCATGGTACTCTACATTTAGATCTCCTTATCTTTTTTGAGTGTCATGCTTAGACATATTCAGTTTTATCTGTTATTATTCTTTTTGTATACATTATTTTAGTAATTGTAGAATTTTCCTGGGCAGAAATTAAAATTTTTGGAAAGGTTGGCAGAAGAACAACTTCCTCTGTAAGAATGAGAAAAGAGGGGCGGCTAGGTGGCGCAGTGAGTAGAGCGTCGGCCCTGGAGTCAGAGGGACCTGGGTTCAGATCCGACCTCAGACACTTAACACACACACAAAAACCTAGCCGTGTGACCTTGGGCAAGTTACTTAACCCCAATTGCCCTCCAAAAAAAAAGCAAAAAAAAAAAAAGAATGAGAAGAGAGTACTAGGTACAGCAATGATTAGCAACTCAAAAATAAGAGATAATGCGTTTTCTAGCTCATCTCTATCTAAACGAGTCAGAAGTCTGTGGGCTCTTAGAGAACTGATCCCAGCAGAAAAGAGGAGCCTTAGGAATTTAGTACAGTGAAGCCTCCTTGTAAGGTTGAGCAAGAGATCCCTGGAGGGCACAGCTTTGTACCCCAGGTACAAGGAAGGGGTGTCAAATAGAAAATGATAATAGTAATAATAAACAACCAAAACTGCAGTATATGGAAGCATTTTATCTCAAACTAGAGATGAAGCAGGGAAATCTAATAATTGTAGTTGTGTTCCTCAGTCACAAGGGAAAGGGTCAAACCAAACATGCTTTTCCTGGGAACCTTGTCTATGGAAGTATTATAGTATGTAGACCAAGAAGAGCTAGCAAAACATGATTCTACAGCTATATAACCCATTCCAGAATATGAAGTACAGAAAACTGAGGGTCATTTAGATTCTGCAGTTGTGATGCTGTGACTCCAGAGTGAGATTAGGAGTTTTCCAAATTCTGGCCAGGAGGGCAGTGATAAAACCATACCCTAAATCAGAATATGTCCTAAATTTGATCATGCCCTAAGTTTCTGAAAGTCTGCTGCTCAATGGCTGGAGCTACCCAGAGGTCTTTGGGAAAAAACAAACAAACAAGCAAACAAAGAAACAAAAAAAAAAAGCAACAACATAGTGCTCAGTACTCAAGAGAGAGTGAAAGGAGCACAGATCATGCAGATGCAATCCAAGTA
The DNA here is from genome assembly GCA_011680675.1 of Gymnobelideus leadbeateri. Classification (NCBI taxonomy): domain Eukaryota; kingdom Metazoa; phylum Chordata; class Mammalia; order Diprotodontia; family Petauridae; genus Gymnobelideus; species Gymnobelideus leadbeateri. The sequence continues at coordinate 142,722 of WOXC01009697.1, read as the reverse complement.
AGGGCCCAGCTTTTCTAAATTTAAAAGTTCACAAAGCCTGGCACTGGTTCAAAGTCCCAATCCCAGAAGTGAGGAAGATAAATGAGTAAACAAAAGAAACTGATGTTAGAGAAATACCTTGAATCTAAGGCCACCCAAGACTGAAATCCTAAGAGGAATAATTTCATAATATCTACAAAGAAAGATTCAAACAAAAACATACATGACTATCAGAACTATAATAATTCCTAAGAGAAATAATGCAAGAATTTAAAATCAGATGGAAATTATGTATGAAATGTATGAAATCAGAACTCTAGAAGAAAGGAGAATAAGCAGTTTAATATGAGATATGCAACATTATTTAAGTGACAGACATAGTGAAAATTAAACATACCAATTAGAAATTAATGATCCTATGAGACAACAAGGAACCAAAAGACTGGAAAAGGAAAAAAGGAAATCATCTTCTTTTGTTTTTGTTTTTTTTCCTTTTTTTGGAGGGCAATTGGGATTAAGTAACTTGTCCAAGGTCACATGGCTAGGTTTTTGTTTGTGTGTGTGTTAAGTGTCTGAGTCCAGATCTGAACTCAGGTCCCTCTGACTTCAGGGCTGATGCTCTACTCACTGCGCCACCTAGCCGCCCCTAGGAAATCATTTTCTATAAAAAAAAAAAAATTGAACAGAAAAACCAAGTAAGGAAAGATAACTTAGAAATCATCGGACTACCTGAAAACCATGATTTAAAAGTTTAACTCTTGTCAAAAAATTGTGGATGAAATCTGTCTATGCATATTAGAAGCAGAAGGTAAAGTAAAAATATAAAGAATACAACAGTCATTTACTCAAAGAAATCCCAAAATAAAAATTCTGAGGTCCATGTTAACTAAACTTCAGAGCTTCCAGATCAAAGAAAAAATACTACAAACAACCAGGAAGAAATAATTCAAATGCTCAGGAGACAGAGGTAGGCCCATAAATCTTGGCAGCTACAATAATAAAGAAAAGAGTTTGAAATTGGATATTCTAAAATATAAAATGTATAGGCTCACAATCAAAGTAACATACCTGGTAAAACCAAATCTAGTCCATGGGTCTGTGCTTGACTCCCAGCTCGATGTGATAGACCCTTCCTATTAGCCTGCCAGGCTGGCTTCAGTGGGAGATTTGTTTCTCTCTGTCACTTTGTGGGTTCTGTAGCTCTAAAAGAGAATTTTTTTTTTTTTGCTTTTTGGAGGGCAATTGGGGTTAAGTGACTTGCCTAAGGTCACACAGCTAGTTTTTGTGCTAAGTGTCTGAGGCTGGATTTGAACTCATGTCCTCCTGACTGCAGGGCTGATGCTCTATTCACTGTGCCACCTAGCCACTCCCCCTAAAATTTTTTTAAGAGTCATATTTTACAGGTATTGGAAGTGGCTATGGCTGGAGCTCACAAAATTTCCTGCTTCTACTCTGCCATATTGGCTCCACCCCTGACACAAAGAAGTTAAAACAAACTTGTTCAGGAGAAATTGAACTAGCTATTCAGGAATCATGAATTGGTTCTTGCACCTTATACATTAATCTATTCGTCAGTAAACATTTGGACCTACTAAGGACCTACTATGTGCCAGGCATTACACTAAGCACTGAGGATACAAAAAGAGGCAAAAGATTATTCCATGCCCTCAAGGAGCTTACAATGGAATGAGGGGCACAACATGTACACAAGTATACACAAGATGAGCTATATAAAGAATAAATAGGAAATAGTTAATGGATGTAAGGCACTGGAATGAAGAAAGGTTTGTGGAAGATATCCTATAAAAGGTGAGACTTTTGGTTCTTAAAGGAGGATAGTAGTTGGAGTGGAAAAGGGAGAGCATTCCAGTTGTGAGGAACAGCCTGAGAAAAACTGGGAGTTGAGAGTTGGAGTTTCTTGTTCATGAAGGCTAGTGTCACTGGATCAAAAACAATATATTGGACATGTGGCATGGAAAATTGCAAGTAAATAATCCAGGGTGACTCCTAGATTACAAATCTGAAGGACTGAACTAATGATGTTGCTCTCTAGAGTAAAAGGGAAGGTAGAAGTGGGGGATTATTTTGGAGAAAAAGTAATGAGTTCTATTTTGGGCATATTGAGTTTAAGATGTCTCCAGTCACATACTTTCATTTGGCTCCCAAAGCACTTATATATAAGTTGGAAATCCTTGTTATGCATATTTTGAGAAATCTAGACAACAGCTATATGATGGATATATAAGGACAATATCTGGAGCATATCTAAATGGGGGAAATGAGCCAAAGAAAGAAAATTATTCTTTGATCTTCTTTTTTCCCCTTACTCCCCACCGCACATTAGATCCAAAGCTCTGGGAAGTCCAGGGCATAGTTTATGCTTTAAAAAAGATATTCATCCAAAGTTAAGTATTTAGGCCTTCCTTTTCACATTAAGGAAAATGAATACAAAAAATAAACTTTGGATTTTGATCTGTATTAGGAAAAAGTTACTCAATGAAAGAAGGCAGTTAATACTGCTTACAGAACTGAGAAGAGCTCTCTAAGGCTTGCCAATAGTTTTCGTTGAAAACTTTCATTCATGCTTACTCAGGAATAAGTATCAACAATCGATTTTTTATAGCAGTCTTTAAATATTGTACAAACATCGTAGGTATTCCCTATGCATTGCCCACCTCTGTTGCCAGTACATCTCACTACTCAGACATGTAGTCAGTCATAGTGAAAGACCTCTGCTATAAGGCTCATATACTTTGTGCTGAAAATGCAGTAGGGCATAAGTGATACATTCATGGCTTCCTACATCTCTAAATCTAAAATAAAAACTTGTAAAAGTACAAGCAGATCCTGCTTCTCTTGGTTTACCTTCCTCTGGGATATTTCTTATGACTTCCTTTCACTACTAGAAAGAGTGATCTACATTTGTTGCCTCAATTCCCTCATCATTCACCATCTTTGATTCCGTGCAATATGGCTTCTGTCCTTAGCATCCTGTTGAAGCTGTCTCTTTACGGTAAACAAAAGTATAACTCCAAAATCTAATGGCCTTTTTTTAAAGTTCTAGTCTTCCTTGACCTTACAGTGTTCCCTATCCCCTGGTTGATCATGCTACTAACCCATTTAAGAACCTCTTTATCTCTTGGCTAACCTCTTCAATGGCAATCTAATGAAAACCCTACCTCTAATCTATCCCCTTTAAAATCCATCCTTATTGGGGGCAGCTAGGTGCAGTGAATAGAGCACTGGCCCTGGAGTCAGGAGGACCTGAGTTCAAATCTGGCCTCAGACACTTAACACAAACATTAGCCACATAACCCTGGACAAGTCACTTATCCCCAATTACCCTCCAAAAAGCAAAACAACAACAAAAACAACAACAACCAACAACAACAAAAAAAAAAAAACCCAAAAACCCAAACTACCCATCCTTACGACTGCAGCCCAAAGAATTTTCCCAACGTATATTCTTTAATGTTATTTTCATTCATTTCTGAAGCTGAATCATTTAATAGTATCAAATACTTTGGTGGTAGGAGCTTTATTTATTGAGTCTTTTGTAGCTCCCAAAAGGTGGAGGCTATACCCCATTCAATGGAAGTTGCCAGCTCATATCTCCACAAGGGTTGTATCCTGGAATTCTGGCTATTGCGTCAGCTTGAAAGTAGGAACAGTAATCTGGGTGATGCATATCCAAAGCTATGGAGTTACTTGTCTCTAAATGCTGTTGACAAGAAGTGATCTGCATTGTCAGGGATAACAAACCCCTTCTACACAAAAGTTGCTTCCTTCTACGATGGCCTTGTAGTTGGTCTATAAAATAAGCAGTCTTGGGATACTGTTGTTACCAGAGCTCGTGGGATCTGCAAAGAGACCACAGATGTAACATCAATTGTGAGGAGATTATGAGTGAGATACAGAGAAGGAACAAAGGTATTCAAAGGATCACAAATCAGGCAGTTTATTACTCACAGGTATGAAAGGCGACAGTTCCCAAGTCTTTTGTCCTATAAGCAAGCATGAGTGATGGTATAGATGTACAAGGAGATACATAGGCTGATAGAGGGCACAGAGCTCTGTGTCTTGACCCTCATAGCTCTCTGACTGTTGCTCCTGGGCAGAGGGAGAGGGGGACTTATGGAACAATAAATCAATAGGTAGTCAAGACTGCAACCCACCCCCCACCCAGCAACCATTGATCACTAAGGCATTCTGATTAGAAAAATGTATTAACCTTACATACCTGGATTAGGAGAAGAACTGATTATGATTCAAAGAGTCTTGTATTCCTTTCCTAAAGGAAACTGACTAAACCAGCTGTTGAATACACTGGAACTTCCCAATAGTACATAGGCAAGTTAAAAAGTGGTCAAACATTAGATACTTCTATCAATTAGGGGCTAGCAGAAAGCCAATCCTCACAAGTTCAGGATCTCTTGCTATTTCAATTGGCGTCTGAGAGGAGACAGTATCTGATATGTTTGTTGCAGTAGTTTGACCTTCCTGGAATTTGCTGTCTTCCTGTCTCATTCTGTGATTGTCTTGATGCTTCAATCATGAGAGGAAACTTCTAAAGAATAATGCCATCCACCCAGTCATATCTTGCTAAATATTTGTTAGGCACTAAATTATTATAGACTTCAATGACAACAGTAACAACTCTATCTACCTTTTCCTTGAAGAATCTACACTGATCACTAAATTTCTGCTCTCTAACTTAACTCTTCTGTAATTCTTGGTGGCAATGACCTGGTTCTGAATTACTATTATGATCCTTTTCATTTCCCAGAGAATTCCACAACTCAACTGCTTGTTTAGTACTTGTCAATTATATCTTTGACTGAATTAACATGATTTCACTCACAGATAATTTTTATTCCATCCTTGTAACTTAGTCATTTCATAGATTCCAATTAGAAGGATAAATAATTATATATAACACCCATCCTTGTTGCTTTCCAATCTGGCAGAGAAGCTAGATTTCAGTCATTTTCTTTGGTGTAACTTCTGTTATTCATTACATTATCATAATGTATTTTCTTTGTTTGATTTGTTTTGTATTTTTTCTATGTGCTGAACTTCTTTTTTTTTTATTAATTTATTATTTTAGTTTCAGTTAACAAGATTCAATTCCATAGTTCCTTGGTTTTCAAATTTCCTTTACTTCCCTCCCCCCTCCCCTCATGACAGAATATAGTACAGTATAGGGTCTGCAAATGCATTCATATTAGACATTATTCCAATTACAAAGGCACATTGTACTAGGTGGGATGAAAGATGGTAAAGAAGAAATAAAACCAAACAATGAAAAGAAAAAGATCATTTAGTTTGCTTCCATCAGGATTCAAGCTCAGTTCTTTCTAGTTATATCTCTGGATGGTACATTTCTCACTTTCTTGAGTCATTCGGGATTAACTTATATCACTGCTTTGCTGAGAAGAGTCCAGTCTGTCATAGTTGGTCATCACAGATATGGTATGTCTGTGATTGTATACAAATTTCTTCTGATTCTACTCTTCTCGCTCAGCATCAGTTTGTATAAGTCTCTCCAGGTAATTATGAAATCCATCATCTCCTTGTTTCTTATAGCACAATAAAATTCCATTACATTCATATACCACAACTTGTTTAGCCATTCCCCAATTGATGGGCACCCCTTTAGTTTCCAGTTCTTTGCAACCACAAAAAGGGCTGCTAAAAATATTTTTGTACATATGGGTCTTCCTCCCACTTCTATGATCTCTTTGGGATATAACCCTAGAAGTGGTATGGCTGGGTCAAAGGGTATGAAATTATTTATAATCCTTTGGGCATAATTCCAGATTGCTCTCCAGAATGGTTGGATAAGTTCACAACTCCACCAGCAATGTATTAGTGTTCCAATTTGTCCACATCCTCTCCAGCATTTGTCACTTTCTTGTTTTGTCATCTTAGCCAATCTGACTGGAGAGATGTGGTATCTCAGAGTTGTTTTGATTTGCATTTCTCTAATTAATAGTGATTTAGAGCATTTCTTCATATGCTTATAGATATCTTTAATTTCTTTCTCTGAAAACTTCCTATTCATATCCTTTGACCATTTCTCAATTGGGGAATGACTTGTATTCATATAGATTTGGCTCAATTCTCTGTAAATTTTAGAAATGAGTCCTTTATCAGAGACACAAGTTGTAAAAATTCTTTCCCAGTTTCCCACCTCCCTCTTGATCTTGGTTACATTGGCTTTGTTTGTGCAAAAGCTTTTCAATTTAATGTAATCAAAATTATCCATTTTGCATTTTATAATGCTCTCTAATTCTTGTTTGGTCCTAAAATCTTCCCCTCTCCACAGATCCGTCAGGTAAACTATTCCTTGCTTTCCCAGACTGCTTACAGTATCATCCTTTACACCTAGAACATGCACCCATTTAGACTTGATTTTGGTATATGGTGTTTCTGCCATACTGTATTCCAGTTTTCCCAGCAGTTTTTGTCAAATAGTGCATTCTTATCCCAAAAACTGGAGTCTTTGGGTTTATCGAACAATAGATTACTATATTCATTAACTGCTGGGTCTCCTGCACCTAACCTACTCCATTGATCCACTATTCTACACCTCTGCCAGTACCAAGCATTTTTGATGACTGCTGCTGTATAATACAGATTAAGATCTGGCATAGCTAGTCCACCTTCCCTAGCATTTCTTTTCATGAATTCCCTTGATATTCTAGACCGTTTGTTTTTCCAGATAAATTTTGTTATTATTTTGTCTAACTCTACAAAGTAGTTTTTTGGTAAATTGATTGGTATGGCACTAAATATATAGTTTAGTTTGGGTAAAATTGTCATTTTTATTATATTAGCTCGACCCAGCCACGAGCAATTGATATTTTTCCAAGTATTTAGATCTGTTTTTATTTGTGTGAGAAGTGTTTTGTAGTTGTGATCATATAGATTCTGGGTTTTTTTGGCAAGTAGATTCCCAAATATTTTATAATGTCTACAGTGATTTTAAATGGGATTTCTCTTTCTGTCTCTTGCTGTTGAGTTTCATTAGAGATGTACAGGAATGCTGAGGATTTATGTGGGTTTATTTTATATCCTGCAACTTTGCCAAATTTATTTATTGTCTCAAGTAGTTTTTTACTTGATTCTCTAGGATTCTCTAAGTATATCATCATATCATCTGCAAAGAGTGACAGCTTGATCACTTCTTTGCCTAATTTGATTCCTTTGATTTCTTTTTCTTCTCTAATTGCTACTGCTAGTATTTCTAGTACCAGATTGAATAAGAGGGGTGATAGTGGACACCCTTGTTTCACTCCTGATCTTATTGGAAAGGCTTCTAGTTTATCCCCATTGCATATAATACTTGCTGATGGTTTAAATAGATGCTATCAACTATTTTAAGGAAGGCTCCATTTATTCCTATACTTTCTAGTGTTTTTAATAGGAATGGATGTTGTACTTTGTCAAAAGTCTTTTCTGCATCTATTGAGATGATCATGTGGTTTCTGCTAGTTTTATTGTTGATATGCTCAATTATACTGATGGTTTTCCTAATATTAAACCATCCTTGCATTCCTGGAATGAATCCTACCTGATCAGGGTGTATTATTTTTGTGATAAGTTGTTGGAGTCTTTTGGCTAATATTTTATTTAGAATTTTTGCATCTAAATTCATGAGGGAGATTGGTCTATAATTTTCTTTCTCTGTTTTATCTCTTCCTGATTTAGGAATCAGTACCATATTTGTGTCATAGAAAGAGTTTGGTAGGACTCCTTCTTCACTAATTTTCCCAAATAGTTTGTAGAGTATTGGAATCAATTGTTCTTTAAATGTTTGATAGAATTCACTAGTGAACCCATTTGGCCCTGGAGATTTTTTCCTAGGGAGTTCATTGATGGCTTGTTTGATTTCTTTTTCTGAGATGGGGTCATTTAGGTAATTCACTTCCTCTTCAGTTAATCTGGGCAATTTGTGATTTTGTAAATATTCATCCATTTCACTAAGATTGTCATATTTATGTGCATACAATTGGGAAAGATAATTCCTCATTATTATTTTGATTTCCTCTTCATTAGAGGTAGATTCACCCTTTTTATTTTTGATACTCATATTTTGGTTTTCTTCTTTCTTTTTTTTTATCATATTGACTAAGGGTCTATCAATTTTGTTGATTTTTTCATAAAACCAGCTCTGCGTTTTATTAATTAATTCAATAGTTTTCTTAATTTCAATTTTATTAATCTCTCCCTTGGTTTTCAATATTTGTAATTTAGTACTAAATTGGGGATTTTCAATTTGTTCTTTTTCTAACTTTTTCAGTTGCATGTCCAATTCATTGACCTCCCTTCTCTCTGCTTTAATTAAGTATGCACTCAGGGATATAAAACTTCCCCTGAGAACTGCCTTTAGTGCATCCCACAACTTTTGATATGTTGTCTCATTATTATCATTCTCTTGAATGAAATTATTGATTGTTTCTGTAATTTCTTGTTTGACCCACCAATTTTTTAAGATTAAATTGTTTAATTTCCAATTAGTTTTTATTCTATCTTTCCCTGGCCCTTTATTGCATATAATTTTTATTGCATCATGATCTGAGAATGATGCATTTAATATTTCTGCCTTTCTGCACTGGATTGTGAGGTTTTTATGCCCTAGTACATGGTCTATTTTTGAGTATGTACCATGCATTGCTGAAAAGAAAGTAAATTCCTTTTTATCCCCATTCAGTTTTTTCCAGAGATCCATCATATCTAGTCTCTCTAAGATTCTATTCACCTCCTTAACCTCTTTCTTGTTTATTTTGAGGTTAGATTTATCGAGTTCAGAGAGGGGGAGATTAAGGTCCCCCACTAGTATAGTTTTGCTATCTATTTCTTCCTCTAATTCCTTTAACTTCTCCTCTAGGAATTTGGCTACTATACCACTTGGTGCATATATATTAAGTAGTGATATTGCTTCATTCTCAATGGTTCCTTTTAGTAGGATATAGTTTCCTTCCTTATCTCTTTTAATTAGATCTATTTTTGCTTTTGCTTTATCTGAAATAAGTATTGCTACCCCTGCTTTTTTTACTTTAGCTGAGGCACAATAAATTTTACTCCAACCTTTTACCTTTACCCTGTGGGTATCCCTTTGTTATAAATGAGTTTCTTGTAGACAGCATATTGTAGGATTATGGTTTTTTAATCCATTCTGCTATCTACCTCTGTTTTATGGGAGAGTTCATCCCGTTCACATTCACAGTAATGATGACTATCTGTCTCTTCCCCTCCATCCTATTCCCTCCCCTGTTTATGTTTTTGTTTCTTCCTTCTCCCTTCCCCTCCTTGAAGTTTTCCCTTTTGACCACCCCCTCCCTCAGTGTTCCCACCCAGTGACCCCCCTTCTTAACCTACCCTCTCGCCTTACTACTGTTTCCCTCCCTTCTAATCCCCCCTTTTGTCTCCTCCTTTTCACCCCCCCCTTACCCTTTCACTGTATAAGGGATACAATAAGTTTTTATACTTATCAGAGTAAATTACTCCCAGTTTGATTCCAAACCAATGAGAGTAAATTTCAAACAGTGCTCCTCTCCCTCCCTCCTTTTCCTCTTTTTAATGAATTTATGTGTCTACTCATGTTAGAATCTTAAACTCCACTGATTAATTTGATCCTTCTTTGAACCAGAACCAGTGAGAGTAGTGTTTAAGTGATGTTCTTCTCCCTCTTTCTTTCCCCTCTTCTATAGTGTGTTTTGGTGCCTCTTCAGATGGCATATTTTACCTTTTCCTAGCTCATCCTTTCCTTTTTCCCATTACAGTACCTTTGATCCCCTTAATAGTCTTTTTTTTTAGACTCCATGTTAGTGCATTCATACCCACACCCTCTAAGTATAACACTTTTGAAGGTCATGATAATCATAAAGATTTCGAATATTGACAGTTATCAGCTCCACATATAGGGATGTGAACATTTTGCTCTTGTTGCATCCCAAGTAATGAGTGTGTGTTTGTGGGTGTGGGTGTGTGCACTTCTGCATGTGTGAGTCTATGTTACCCTTGTTTACCTTTTTATGTCCTTCTGGAGTCTTGTAATTGGAGATCAAATTTCCCATTGAGCTCTAGCTTTTTCATCAGGAAAGTCTGGAAGTCCCTTACTTCATTAAATATCCATCTCCTTGCCTGAAAGATTATGCTCAGTTTTGCCAGGTAGTTAATCCTTGGTTGTAGTCCTAGCTCTCTTGCCCTACAAAATATCAAATTCCAGTCCCTCCGCTCTTTTAATGTAGAAGCTGCTAGGTCCTGTGTGATCCTAACTGTAGTTCCTCGATATTTGAATTGTTTCTTTTTGGCTGCTTGTAGAATTTTTCTTTAATCTTGTAATTCTGGAATTTGGCTACTATATTTCTTGGAGTTTTCAGTTTGGGATCTCTCTCAGGAGGAGTCTGGTGAATTCTATCGATAGCTATTTTATCTTCTGATTCCAGGACCTCAGGACAGTTTTCTTTGACAATCTCTTGGAGGATGTTGTCTAGACTGCTTTTTTCATCATGACTTTCTGGTAGACCAATAATTCTTAAGTTGTCTCTCCTGGATCTGTTCTCTAGGTCAGTTATTTTTCCAGTGAGATATTTTACATTTTCTTCCAATTTTTCGATCGTTTTTTTTTTTGATTGACTCCTGCTGCATCATAGAGTTCTGAGTTTCAGTTTGATTGTATCTAATTTTTAGCGAATTATGGTCTTCAGTTAGTTTTTGAAGTTCCTTTTTTAGGGAGGTATTTTCTTTTTCCAAGTTGGTCACTGCCTCCCTGATTTGGTCTTTAAAATTTTTCTTAAGCTCCTCCAGGAATGCTATTTGGGCTTGAGACCAGATCATGTTTCCTTCTGGGGTCTCTGGTATGGGCAGAGAGTCTATATTGTCCTGTGTGTTTTGTTGTTCTTGCCCTGCATAGTATGCTGGAATAGACTTTCTTGCCTTCCCCTTCTCCTTTTCAGCTTCCTTCCTTCCCATTGTGACTTCCTGTTTCTTAGTTTCTTAGGCTATGAGTTTGGGGCCTGATTCTTGACTTTGAATACCTCTGGGTGACTAGTTTATGGCTAAGTCAGGGAAGTCAGTGAGGAATGTAGATGAGTAGGTGTGCCTGCATCTGACCACTTCAGATATCTGCCTCTATACCCCTGGGCTATAACTAGGCTTTTGTTGGTGAGGTGAGGTGGGGCTTGTTGTGACCCCTCCCTCTCTTCTCTTCAGATTCCTGGCTGTCTCAGTTACACCCCTTCTTGGAGATTCTCAAGCCTGAGTCTATTTCCATTAACTTGGGATTTCAATCTGGGTGGGAGACTTATCTTTGGGTTTTCTGCTTCATGAAGGAGGGATGGGAGGATCTGAGCAGCTTGAATTTACTTTGCCATTCCAGCCCCTGTATTATACAGGCAGGCAGTTTCTAAACTTCCAGGCTGGGGGCTGAATGCAGCCTGAGAAGCCACTCTCTCCACTGGGGGCCCAACTCTCCTACCTGGCTGCAATGATCTGTTCCCTCTGCGAGATGACTGTGATTCCTCCTTGGTAAGTCTGCAGGCTGGGGCTTTTTCTCTCTCTGGTGTAGTCTGCTTGTCTGCTCTTAGGTCTGAGCTGTGCAGACCTCACGCGCTCTGTGCTCGACCTGTGCAGACACACTGGGCAACCTCCTGGGCTGGATTCTGCCACGCTCTGTCTTCCAGTGGGCTCTGTCACTCCGGAATCCGCTGAGATTCATCCTTTGAGACTTAGTAACCGAGGAGCTCAGGGAGGTTACTGCTTCCTTTCCGCCATCTTGGCTCCGCCCCCCTGTGCTGAACTTCTTGTAACCATATGTTTTGGAAGTTATCTCTCTCCTTTAAATTCCTTATTTCTCAATCCTCTATAGTAAAGTTTTTTTTTAATTTATATTGAAATATTTATTTTGTTCTTTGCACTGCTTTATCCTTGTATCATCTTAACCTTTTCCCTCCCTTCAATGGTTGATTGGTAGGCTTTCTTATATTATTGCTTTCCATATTCTTTTTCACAAATTTCTTTTTTGTTGCTTTTAATTGGACAACATGACAATCAGTTTCCATCTAGATACCTGTGTAATATTCTTCAATATTAGATCAATAACTATTGTCAAGTCATTTCCACCAGGAAGGTGTTTGATACTTGTCTGTAGGAGTAATTCTTGATTGATTCAGTTTTCCTCTTATGGTTCTGAAAATTATAGCACTAATAAATATGGTATTTCTAGCAGATACTGAATTATCTTTCTTTCAAACACTGTGGGGAAATGTGTTCATTCATGATTGTTATAGTAGACAACAGCTGTTTTGAATCATTCATTTTTTGGTAATCAGTGTGTAATCAGTTTGCTATTTGGATTCATGTTGCCAAATTCAATGAGGGCTTTTGGAATTCAAGTCTAAGTATGACTATCTCCTTTCTAAAATTATTTGAGACATAATTGTTCTTTTTTTTTTGTCACCCACTTCATTAATATAAACTTCTCAAGTTTGTGTTGAAGCTTTTAAATGAGCTTTGATGTCTTTAACATTTTCCCCAAAAGACTTTTAGTCTTTTGAGATTTTTAAAACTTTCTTGATTTTATTTCTTATAGGCTTAAAGATGAGATTATATTTTATCAATGCATTTTGCTGGTTAGCAATATATGAGTGTCTAACTTGGAAGTGAGGGAAATGTTGACAAAAGGCAAAGTCTTTATAACTGGTGAGATATATTTTCAACTGACACATAATTAAAGTATTCATATTTGAAGTCCATTTCAAATACCCTCATGATTTGTCCACTTTATTGTTCATTGCCATCTGCACAGAAGTGTTCGTGCAGGTGTGGAAATGATATTTTTTTTTCCTGATATCTTGTCTTCCTATTGCACTACAACGTAAAGGAGCACCACTCAATGCTTTATCCTTCATGTCAAACTAATCAATACAACTATACCAGCTGGCAGAGCCGTCTTGCCCTTTTGATTTCTCAGTTTCATCAGAGTAGTTTTTTTATACTCATGGGGTGAGAGAGAATACACTTAGTAATATCACCAGAGCCCAACTGACCATTGTTTCACAGTTTCTGCCAAGCTTTTATTGCTACTGTAGTAATCTCAGGGCATAGAAAACTGGTTGTACATAACCTCGGCTGGAATTCTTTCACATTATCGTTGTCCTTCCTCAGGATATAGATGATATGAAAGGTTTTTAGAAGGGCTCATCATCATCTTCATCACCATCATCATTGTCATCATCAAATGTGCCAGTTGGGCTAATTGATAGATATATGATTATGCTACATTATAAGTCCCTTGAACATAGGGACTGCTTTTCTCAATGGCATTGTGGGATTTGGGACTGTTTTTTTTTTTAAATACATTTTATCTCCATTATATAGCACAATATCATGTATATGCCTTGTTTAATAATCCTTTGAACTGAATTGAATTGAGCTAAATAGTACTTAGGCATAATATCAAGGAATAATCTATGTAAATATGTATGAACAACATTCTTGAATGCAAATGTCAGAAAGGCAAATCTACATGTAATTCAATAACTAATTTGAATTTTTATTTAAAATGATGTACTAGTCAGTGTTTTAAAAGTGACTCTAAAAGAAATTTTAACAACTAAAAAGTATGGTTGGATGGGACTTTTTTCATATAAAACTACTCAAAATCACCAATAATGAGAAAAAAAAAACAAATAAAAGCATTTATAAAGTTTCAACTCACATGATAAATTTACAAAGATGAGAAAAGATAATACAGGAGGCTGTGAAAAAAGAATCATTCTAATATACTATTAGTGGAACTATGAATTAATCTGACAATTCTGGAAAGCAATTTGGAATTATACTAGGAAAGTAACTAAAATATACATGCTCTTTGACTGAGAGTTCCCACCTTAAGGTGAATATCTCAAGAAAGTCAAAGATGGAAAGGTTTTCTACATGCCAAAATACTCATATTAATATTTCTTCTGATAGCAAAGGATTGGAAACAAAGTTGGTGCCCTTCAATTGCAGATTGTATAAAACCGAAGCACTTGAATGTAATGGAATATTACTATGACAGTGGAAAACAAGAATAAGAATTTAGAGAAGCATGGTAATATATGAACTGATGCAGAATAAAGTAGAGTCAAAAAAACAACACACACAAGGATTTAATGAAAATGGAAAGAAATTTTTAAAAAATTAACTGAATATACCAGTCAGAGAAGCAACCCCTGTCTAGATGTCTAGCCATTCCTACCAACTAAGCTGAGAAGGTAAGCTCATGAGTTTCAGGAATACTAGTTATTCCACCACACACACAGGACTTTGGTCCTGCTTTCAATTCACCATATAGTCATTGTCCTAAGTAACAAGTTTTAAAGAGACATTAGCTTTCCAACTGTACCTGCAACTGACACCTCTTGGTAGCTACAGACATTGAAGACCCAGAAAAGAAAGCTCTCACTATCCAAGTCCTTGGTGCCATCCTGACTTAACACTAGAAATGGACATGATTTTATTAATGGAAATAAAACTACAGATGATGCATTGCCATTTGCTTTCCATTGCAGCATTACAAAACAAAAACACTGGGTCACAGATTTTGATTTATATCAGTAATGTCCTACAATAGATGTATTGTCTCTCTTTCCCTTAAGAATGTCTCTTTCCTTTTGCATGTCAATGCTTTGCTCATAGTAACCGCTCAGTAAATACTTATTCATCCATTCATTCATTTGAAGCTGAGTGTACAAGATGACTAAATATAATGCCAAAAAGAGAAAAAAAAATGCACCTCTTTCCTTTTGCAAATGTAGCCATGTAAAAATGTATATAGTTCTACATTTGGTGGATATCTTGGTTAGTTTTTCTGAACTACTTTTTATCTTTTTCATTCTTTGTTATAAGGAATGACTTGCTGGAAATAGAGGGGGAAAGATGTTCAGAATTAAGGTGGTATAAAAAATAAAACATACCAATAAGTTAAAAAAACAACAAGGCATCTTATTTTTCTCCCCATGTAATTTCTTTTACCTGTGTAAGATTAAGGTAAAGACTACACTGCCTCATTTTAGTCCAATACCTTATCTACATAAGAACACACCTCAATCAAGCAATCAAAAGATTTTAGATTATCTATGAAAAGTCCCTGAAAGTCATTGGATGAAGTGATAATGATGCCACATCAGAAATCTTTTCCAATTGGTTGAGGAAAATTGGTCATGTTCTTGGATAATTTCTAAATTATCCAGGAAATGATGAAAGATGGTTTCCTAGAAATTGGAAGTTGTGGCTTTTTAAACACCACTGAAACAGAATTACCTGGTGGGAGGATCTTCTCAGTCCTCAAAAGTTCAGTCTTCTCCCCTGTCCTCCGATGACCAGACCAGAATGTTCTGGCTTCAAAGAGTCTGGAGGATGTTGGACTTACTACAAATGTCCTATATTGTCTTGGATCAGATGGTGGTGATATCTACATCACCAAAGAACTAGAAAAGACTAGACTCCTGGTTCTACAAGGAGTCCAGCAAGGAGACTATGCCATATTAAGAGGAACTTCTTGAGTAACTCCATGAATAGGAGAAGAATACTGCTCACAACCAGGAACTGTGAGTTAACATTTGCCATAGGCATTCTCTATACTTGAATCTACTTTCCTTTGAATTTTTGTACATAGCTGTAGGAGATTATATCAAAGACTTTTGTTGGGGTGGGGGAGGTGTTGTTTTTTTAATCAACAGTTATAATTGTGCTACTTGAGTAGATATTTCTTTCTAAAAGCTACTTACAGTTGGCTGGCTAAATTGTGTTTAATTGATAATCTTGGAGAGAGAGGGGAAGAAAATAGTAGGGGGTTGAGCTAATGACTTTAGAAGCCATATTATTGCCACTCAGTACCCTTGAGGGGGAGAGGTAGCTAGCTGGGTTCTGGGAACCTGATTCATCAGAGGGACTAGAATTTAGGATCTAAGTCCTCAGAGGTTAGATGGGTTTTCCCCCAATTTTCAATTCCCTTTTTTCTTTATGTCCCTCTTTTATTATACTATTCTTCATCATTTCACCCATTACCTTTTCACATATTCTCTTTAGTTCAGAGTACCTCTTTTCTCTAAAAATCACTATCTGAAATGAAAGATAAAGAATTAGAGAATTTTATAACTTTAAGGAAAATCAGGGAGCATCTAGTTCAGTTCAATAACTTTAAAGACAGTTTATAGTGGCATATGGATAAGAACACAAGACTTCTGGCTAAAAGTTTATTATTCTTTTGAAAAAAATTGCTAAATTGGAAAGACATGTGTTCAAATCCTGTCTTAGGCATTCACTAGCTATATTACCCTGGACAAGTCCCATAAACACTTTAGTTTCCTCATCTGTGAGGAGAGGAAATTGAACTCTGGTCTCTAAGGTTTCTTCCACTTTGCTAATTCTATGCAAAGTGGTAATGTTACAAAGCCAAAGCAAAATAACAAACAAAATAAGATAAATTAAATTAAATTAAAAAAAAAAACAAAAAACAAAACACAACACTCAAGCCCTCAATTCTATATACATTTCTAATGGATAGAGAAGGAAGACAGTGGTAATGGTCTAATTGCTGCTACTTGAGTATGACATGGCATCTCCTGTCTGTGTGTATCTGCACAGGCCATTCCATGTCTGGAAGGCTCTCCTTCTCAAAGGCTGTCTCTTAGAGTCTTTTGGCTTTCTTCAAGCATCAGTTCAAATGGGTCTTCTGTAGGAGGTCTTTCCTAGTTCCCTAGCTCCATTTACTCTATATGTAATTTGAATGAACCTATTTATTTACAAAGTCTTTCCCACTAGAAGGTAAGCTCTGAGATAACAGGGACTATTTTTGCCTTTCTTTCTATCCCAATTGGTTAGCACATCGCCTCACATACTGGAAGAACTTTAAGATGCTTTTTGATTAATTGCTCATGAGAAAACCATGACTGAGATTGATAAGTAAACCATCTATAGAAACACTATAATGAACAAATTTTAAGGCTGAGATTAGAACCTTAGTAACATGACTACATGACTGGTACTTTTTCCATTGCCTAATCGGATTTGAAAGTATTTATTGGGGGGTGTCAAGAAGTAAGAATAGGTAGTTATAGTGTGGTAGTTATAATGTAGGGCTTGAAATTATTTTGATTATTTTACTTCCTATCTGCCCTGCATATATTTTGTATGTACCAACTTATTTATGTGTTGTCTTCCCCATTAGGGGAAAAAAACAACAGCCCCCTGAGGTCATATATGGTCTTTGCCTTTCTTTGCATAAAATGCATAGCACAGTGCCTGGCACCTAGGAAGTATTTAACAAATGCTTAGTGGTTGATTAATCCTAAGATCTTTAGTAGGCCTTAATTAATCATTCATTATTTACTTACAGTTAAATTCCTTCTAAGCAAGTTACTAATGACTGTTAATTCTTTAATCTTTTTTTTTTTTTAATATGGTTAGTCTGATCCTGACATATATTTTCTCCTCTCTTTATGAGGTAGCAATTGGGCCTGCCCAATTGAAGGAAGAAGGAGATGATAGTGTAGAGGCCAATACATAGTTATTCTTTTGACTCAAAATGTCGTCCATGTTAGAAAGCAAATATCTCTAGGAAGGATCATTTGAGCCTTATTCAAACATTTTCAAATTACTAAATAGTTTTTTGGGAACTTTCTCTACCAGTTCGGTTTTCATAGCAGGTTAGGCAGTAGACCATGGATATTCTACACCTGGGGAGACAATTGGAAAATGGGATCAAGAGCAAAAGGTAAAAGGTTACCACAAGGGAGGGAAAGAGAAGGCAAGGAGAACCAAAACCAAATTTTAACCCACATTTTTCACCAGTTCTTCCTCAGATTGCAAGGTAAATGTTGGTATTCTCTTTCATATTAACTATTGCTATTATTACCCTTTCATAAATCATGCATCCCTAATGAAAAGTTTACTTGATTTTCCTCTGAAATGACAAGAAATATTTCTTAATCAAATTATTAACTTTGAAAAAAAAAACAGGGATTGATAAGAACCATTTCATTACTTAAAATCACGAGTGATTTTATATGGGTACTCTTACTAACATTGTATATCACAGCCCATCCATACCATCTAATCCCATTTCTTGAGATCTTCCAAAGAGGTGCCTCAGGTACTCAAGGACTTCTCAAGGAGGTTACTTAATATTTTGAGTATATCATTGTAGCACTAGGTTGTCTATCTCTTTTCTCTTATTCCTACTACACAAATAGTGCAAAATATTATTGGAAATATGTTGTAGGCTATTTATACCTTCCATCTGTTTCTCCATTGCCCTGAAATTGTGTCACCTGAAATTTTGATTCTTTAGACATCATGTGAGCTATAATTAGTAACCTTATGGCTTCACTAAGAGGTTTATTTTTCATTGATCAGCTTGGTGGGATATATGGTGCTTATATATTAACTCACACACACACACACAAACCATAAGATGTCCTTGATGAGATTTATAATTACTAAGTATATTGACCTCAGTGGAGCCAAAATTACAGAGTAAAGGCAAAGAGTTCCCTGAGCTTGTCCAAATTCCCTTGCAAACAACTTTAAAATAATGCCTCAAAACAAATTCTTGTGTAGCAAAACAAACAAAAGAATGGGGTGAATCAATTTCCCAGCCTAAGACAGGTTAGGTCAGCAGGAAAGGTCTGTCCCATTGGGGTGAGAATGGAGCAGATTTCAGGACAGGCCATGCCCCAACAAGTCAGCAACAGGCCTTCATGGGACTGAACTGGCAGCAGAAGCTTTCAGAGTTCTCTGCCCACAGATGACAAGGGGGTTAGATAACTGGTAAGAAGGTAATTACATGGGACCCTTTGCTGGCAGTGGGTGCAGGGATCTGTTGCATTGTCCTATGTGATTTGGGTGACAATCCCAGATCAAGGAGGGGAAATAGTAGAGGTATAAACCCTAGTCACAATTCTAGGATAGAAAAGAGTGCTTTTGTTCACTTATAGATCAAAGCATAGTCCACACACCTTTTCTTAGATCATACCATTGTGCAATATTTGATAACTTACAGACCTCCAGAACTGACTCTGAAAATAGCAGCATGAAAAACCTGAAGCTTGGGATAGTGGCCCCTCCACCCTGGGAGCAGAGCCTAACTTAACAGAAAATTAAAAGTCAAGAAATAAGCAAGAAAAATGAACAAACAACAATAACAAAAGAATCCGATCATAGAAAATTATTTTGGTAACGAGGAAAACCAAAACACCAACTCAGAAGAAGAGATCAAAGTCAAAACAGCTACAAGCAGAGACTCAAAGAAAAATGTGAATTGATCTCAAGTTTTGTTTCCTACCACTCCCACTCCCCCCCAACAACAACAACAAAAATTCCTGGAAGAGCTCAAAAAGGATTTTTAAAATCAAATAAAGAGGTAGAGGAAAAATCAGAAAAGAAATGAAAATGGTATAAGCCATAAAGAAGGAGTCAACATTTTTGTAAAGGAGGAACCACAAAAAGTACTAAAAAAATTATACCTTAAAACTAAATAGGTCAGGGCGGCTAGGTGTCGTAGTGAGTAGAGCGTCAGCCCTGGAGTCAGAAGGACCTGAGCTCGGATCTGGCCTCAGACACTTAACACATACACAAATAAAAAACCTAGCCGTGTGACCTTGGGCAAGTTACTTAATCCCAATTGCCCTCCAAAAGGCAAAAACAAACAAACAAACAAAAAAAAAAAAACCTAATTAGGTCAAACAGTAAAAGAAGCACAAAAACACACTGAAAAGAAGACCTCCTTAAAAAGCATAATTGGCCAAATAGAAAAATATATGCACAAAATTCACTGAAGAAAGAAATTCCTTAAAAAGAATAATTGACCAAATGGAAAAGGAAGTTCAAAAAGTCAATGAAGAAAATAATTCCTTAAAAATTAGAATTAGCAAGTGGAAGCTAATGATGCCTAGAGATTTTAAGAAACAATAAAACAAATCAAAAGAGCTAAAAAATAGAAGAAAATGTGCAATATATATTTAAATTTTTTTTAATGTGAAATATTTTATTGGAAAAACAACTGACTTGGAAAATAGATTGAGGGAAAATACTTTAAGAATTTATTGGATTACATGAAAGCCATGACATTTTAAAAAGTGTAGATACCACATTTCAAGAAATTATGAAGGAAAACTGACCTGATATCCTAGGACTAGAGGGTAAAATAGAAACTGAAAGAATCCACTGATCACCTCCTGGAAGAGATTCCAAAATGAAAAACTTTCAAGAATATTATAATTAAATTCCAGAGCTCCTAGGTAAAGGAGAAAATGTTGAAAGAAACAATCCAAGTATCATGTAACCACAGTCAGGATAACCCAAGATTTAGCAACTTCTACATGAAAATATTGACGTACTTAGAATATGATATTTCAGAGGGAAAAAAGCACTAAGATTTCATTCAAGAATCACCTATTCAACAAAACTGACTATAATCCTTTTGGGGGGAAATGGATATTCACTTAAATAGAGGACTTCTGAGTATTCCTGATGAAAAGACCAGAGCTGACTAGAAAAATTGACTTTCAAATACAAGACTCCAGAGTAACATAAAAATATAAATAGGAAAGTGAAACTATAAGGGATACAGTAAGATTAAATTGTTTCTATTCCTACATGGGAAGAGGATATTTACAACTCTTATATAGAGTAGTTCTGACTATTAAGTGGTGAGAAAAAGGGATGCATTGGAAGAAAGGGGAAGGAAGATGTACAAAAGAGGTATGAAAGAGTTTAGATAGTGGAAGGGAACATAGGGGAGATAATGGCCAATGTGTGAACCTTACTCTCATTGGAATTAACTCAAAGAGGGAAAAACAAGCACTCATTTGAGTATAGAAATTTGTCTTATCCTAAAAGGAAGTAGGTGGAGGAAAATGAAAAAAAAGGAAGGGATCAATAAGAAGCAAAACACTTTTGGGGAGGGACATGGTGAAAGGAGAGAGAAAAGGATAAACAGGAAGAAAAACTAGGGTAGGGGAAATATATAATAATCATAACTGTGAAAATATTTATAGCATGTTCCCTGATAAAGACCTCTTTTCTCAAGAATATAGAGAACTGAGTCAACTTTTTAATAATACATGGCATTCCCCAATTGATAAATGATCAAAAGATAAGAAGTAATTTGCAGATGGAAAAACCAAAGCTATCTATGTTCATACAGGAAAAATGCTCTAAATCACTGCTGGATAAAGAAATGCAAATTCAAGCAACTTTGAGGTACCATCTCATACCTATCAGATTGGCAAATATGAAAGAAAAGGAAAATGACAAATGCTAAAGGAGAAGTAGGAAGAATGGGACGATAATGCATTGTTGGTGGAGTTGTTAATTTTTTTTTAACTTCTAGAGAGAAATTTGGAACTATGACCAAAGGGTAACAAAATCATACATATCTTTTTGCCTCAGCAATACCGATCCTATATCTGTATCCCAAAGAGATATATTTTTTAAGGCAAAGGACCTGTAGGTACAAAAATATTTCAGTGGTAGCAAAGAATTGGAAAGTGAGGGGATATCCATCATCTGGGGAATGAATGAACAAGTTGTGACATATGTTTGTAATGGAATTATATTATTCTATAAGAAATGATGAGCAAGATGCTTTTAGAAAGACTTGGCAGGCCTTACACCAACTGATACAAAGTGAAATGAGTGGAACCCAGAGAACGATATACCCAGTAACAGCAATATTGTATAATGATCAACTGTAAATGACTTGACTATTCTCAGCAATATAATGATCCAAGACAATTTTGAAGGACTTGACAATGAAAAATGCTAAATGCCTTAAGAGAAAGAACTGATGGGGTCTGAATGCAGATTGATAAATACTTTTTAAATTTTATTTTTCTTGGGCTTTTTTGGCTTTGTTTTCTTTCACAACCTAACTAATATTGAGCTATGTTTTACCTAATTACACCTGTATAATACATACATATATTATATATTCATATATACATACATATATTATATATGCATATATACATACATATATTATATATGCATACATACATATATTATATATGTGTATATACATACATATATATGTATATGCATATATAATATATATGTATATATTTTTTTTCTTTCTTTCTCAATGAGAGGTGGGGAGAGGCAGGGAATTTGAAACTAAAATTTTAAAAAATGAATATTAAAATTATTTTACATGTTTTTGTATGTAATTGGGAAAATATTTTAAAAATTATATTGACTTACTATTCCAAAAAGAAAAAATAAATGAATGAAAACTGCAAGCTGAATTGGTAGCAAATTGATTTAGTCCATCAGTACACATATCTTGAACAGGTACTGTAGATTTGAACCAAGATGTAACTATGTAGTAGAACTAATCTAGAAAGTAGCTGGAGTGTCATTTGGAAAACCAAACAAAGATTCCAGTGAATGACCTCTAATATAAAAATCCATGATTTAAAATATCATTACTTTATTAGTGATACTATATGGCTATGAATCTCTTCCAGTATCTTGACCCAAATCTACTTTATTTATTTGGTGTGTGTGTGTGTGTGTGTGTGTGTGTGTGTGTGTGTGTGTGTGTGTGTGTGTGCATACATACATACAAACATACATACACAAAACCCTTAGTGACAATAATGTTTGGAGAGAGATGTATTTGGCAATACACAGAATCATAGAAACAGCAGAGAATCTTCAAAGTCCTGAGATAGCATAAGCTTGCTACATGAATATTAGACCAACAAACAATAATAGAGAGAGAACTGCATAAAATCATTAGTGAAACAATAGTTGATGACAGATTTTGGAACACTTCAGTGGCACCACATAGAATCTAATAATTAGACTAGGTTATCTGCTCTGACTGATATCTTAGTAGGAATGGCTAAGAATATATCCTAAAGCATCCCATTCTATTTTCAGATAGTATTGTTAAGAGATTGTTGGATTTCACCTTTTAATTTCAACAAAAATTTTGCTTTCCATAGAGTTTGACAAATGGCTTTAATTCTTACCTATAAGGCAAAGTAGAACAAATCTAATCCTATTTCCACCTCACAGCCTTTCAAGTACTGAAAGAGAGCTATCCTATTCCTGTTGCATTTTTTTTTCTTCAGGTTAAACAACCCCAATGCCCTCAACTGATGTTTTGAGTCCCATCACCACCCTGGTTACTTCTACATACCCTCTATGTTATTAATTGTTTTAATTAATAATTTAATTAAATTATTTTTATTTCTAAATTTTTCCTAAATTATAGTCCCCAAATTGAATATGATATTGTTCTCTATCTTTTTTCTCCCTTTCCTTTTCTCTTTTTATATATCTAATCTATTTGTGTACATGTGTTTTAAAAATACCTTCATTTCCCAATATACCTTTCTCCTCCTCTTCCCAGAGTTATCCTTTATAACAAAGAATGAAAAAGGAAAAAAATAGTGTAGTGGAACTAACACATCAACTGAATTTGACAGTCTGAAAGTGTATCTGTGGTTTAACACACATGGTTTCCCATCAATACAAAGAAGAAAGGGAGATACATTTTCTCATATCTTCTTTGAGATCAGACTTAGATATTTGTATAGCATTTGGTTTCATTTTTAATATTGCTAAAGTCATTGTGTGTACTATGTTCCTGGTTCTGCTTATTTATACATCTTCCCATGCTTCTCTGCATTCCTTATGTTCATAATTTCCTGAGGTACAATAACATATCATTATGTTCATTTGTTGTTCAATCAACAAGTACCTACTCTATTTTTAGCTTTTTTTCCCACTAAAATGCTGCTATAAATATTTAAGTGTATATAAAATATTTTGTTATAACTTTAACCTCCTAGCTATAACATCTCAGGGAAGGAGTTTAGATATTTTAGTCACTTTCAAAGAATAATTAGAAATTGTTTTCCAGAATGGCTGGATCATTTCATAGCTCTACCAATATAATATTAATATGTCTATCTTTCCACAACACCCTCCCCCAGCATAAAATATTCCCATAGTTTGTCATCTTTGCCAAGTTCATATTTGCCAATTTTGGGGTAACACTGGGGTAAGAGGAAACTTCAAAGTTGTTTTGACATAAAATTATTTTATTTTTCATGGTTTAGAGAAATATTTCATATATTTGTTAATAATTTCACATTATTTTTTGAAAATCTGTTTGTTCATATCCTTTGATAACTTATCTACTGGGAATGGCTTTTCATCTTATATATTTCTGAGTTCCCTGTACATCTTGGACATCAAATCCTTATCAGAGATATTTGATGTAAAGATTCTGTCTGCCCTGCACCCCAACTGACAGCTTCCCTTATTCTATTTGCTTTGACTTTATTCATTCAAAAGCTTTCCAATTTACTGAACTGTAAGTGATTTCCTTAATTTTTGTAATTATTTGCTTAAAAACTTTCCCCTAGATATATCTCTGAAAGTTATCTTATGCTCGTTAATTCCTGTTTTTTTTTTTTTTAAGTTCAACCTTTATTATTCAGATTACATTTGGAGCTTATCATGGAATCTGGTATAAGATGTTGGTCCAAACCTAATTTCTGCCAAATTGCTTCCTTGTCAAATGAGGATTTGTTATCCAGGTAATTTGTCTACTTAAATTTATTGTGTAGTCCTTTCTATTGATCTCCTTTTCTGTTTTTTTTTTACTCTGTAACAACTTGTTTTGGTTATTATTTCTTTATAGTATAATTTGAGGTCTGGAAGTGCTATTCCTGAAGGAATAATGCCCCCTTATTTTCCCACAGTATGCTATCTTTGAGGATAATATGGGTCTGCCCTTTTAAAATGAGCTGGGAACGAAATTCTAGCATATCTTAATGAGGGAGACAGAGTAGTAGCCAACAGAGGAAAGGAAACTAGGGTCTATGAGGAAACCAGACCCTGAGAGAAAACACAGCTGGAGATCATTGTGGGGGAACTAGATTCAGCTTCACTGAATCAATGGCTCAGTATACTGTACACCTGCTTAGAGCCCTCTCCTCCCATGGGAGACTTTGGGGAATGATGGGATAGACTATAAATGAGGAATCTTTTTTATTTTAGATTTTAATATGGGTTTAAAATAAATATGATGGATGTAAAATGGTAAAAAGACTTTGTTTAGATGTAAATAACATTTCTTAAATCATGATTTGATGCTGGTAGATCTTTGAGCTTCCTAGAATAAGGAAAAGAGGACTAAATTCCTAACTCCAAGGGAATGTGCCACAGTGAAGGTTGGTTGTGGCTCACAAAAAGGAAACTGGGGCAAGTTACAAAGAATGAATTGGTTTGGGTTCCTTGGGTGATCAGGGACACCTCATTAGCACCAAGAGGAAGTGGGATATTGCTCAAATTCAAAGTGGAACAAGAGCTCTGCCTCTGCCTGCCATTGCCACCATCCCTGAGAAATGTTTGAAAGGGCCATGGGAGATGCTGACCCTGTCCCTGGTCAAGGATGATATAACATCATGATTACTCTCATTAGCTTGAGTTTCCTGTTCACTAAATGAAGCTTCAGATAGATTACCACATACCCACACACACATGACTGCCAGGAACTAAACCCCTCTCCCCTGGCAGCATTGGGACAATTGAGCTAAGAGTTTCTGGTGTTTGTGTGTTAACTGTACTGGATAGGAAGCAAGCAGTAGGTAAAGAGCTGTTTTGTTGTTTTATTTTTTTCCTTCCCCAGGACTAAGCTCAGATTCCTAGGGGTAATTAGTGGACCAAATAGCCCATGAAATGGAATAAATGTAGTCTGAAGTTTTTGTTTTTCCTCACCAGAATGGAAACAGGTGGTGGTTTTCCCATATTGGGTGCAACCTGCTCTGACTGTGAGTTAACAAAGCTCAACTGCTTGGCAGTTTGAAAGATTTGGATTAATGCACAACCTACTGAGGGCTCTGACTGTGGGCACTGAGCAGGCTGTGCTTGTCACCAACTGCACATTGAGCCATACAGTCTCAGAGGGAATTAAAAAAAAGAAGACAACAAAAAACCAAAACACAAGCTGATGCCCAGATAAGCTCTTAACAAGCAATTCTGAATCAGAATAAATGAGATGATTGAGCTGCATATAGGTGACATGCCATCTGAACTACTCTACCATTTACTCAAAAAGGATTTTTTTCTGTGCAGGAGTACATCAAGGAGACCACCTATGGATCCACTTTCCTTCCTTAAGATAATTGCTTTCCATCAAGCATGGAGAAAGAGACAGGAAAAGAGAGAGAGGCTACCTTGTGATAGAGAAGGAGAACTTTCATTGCTCAGAAAAAAAAAAAAAGGGAGGCAATTATCATTATTATTTACTACTACTACTACTACTACTACTACTACTACTACTACTACTACTACTACTACTACTACTACTACTACTACTACTGCTGCTGCTACTACTACTACCACCACCACCACCACCACCACCACCACGAATATTATTACTTTACCTGTCTTGTTGAGAGTTGCTTCCTTGTGTTTGGTCAAGGGAACTGAATACATTCTCTCCTCTTGATGGAGCTCTCCAAAGGGCACTCCCCTAGCTGTAGCCTCTTGCTTGGTTTTCACCTTAATGGGTTAACTTCATAAAACTGAAGCTCTTTATTCCAGCCTGCGATTTCCCATCATACTTTAGGACCAGCGAACCGTCCCTTCATTGATGGCACCTTTTGGCTCCACAATAGAAGCCAATTTGTTAGAATTCTTCACAGGTCAGGGGCTGCGTGAAGATGTGGAGGGCGCTGCAGTGGGCACTGGAAAATGAAGTTGTATTCGCTTGGCAAATTATACGTCTGCTGCACTTTATGGGCCTTGATTTCCTTCCCTCTCCCTTTTCCTTTCACTCTCTCTTCCCTCCTCCCCATTCTCTTTTCCTTTCCTTTAAACCAGAGAAGCGTGTATGTGAGATATCGTCACATATCCAGTTAATGTAGGTTAATAGATTGATTCCAGTGACACAGATCATAATGAACAGTAAATTGTTTTATCTCTTAAGTCTTATTTGGTCAGCCAGGAAAACATATGAGGTAATATGGCTTGGACTAAATGGACCGTATAATAGATCTCCCTCTAAAGAATAAGGACAGGGGTGACAGCGCCTCTTATGATTAATGAAAATAATAATGGTCCTGAAATTGAAATTTTTCTAATTTTTTTTCCTTCTCCTCTCTTGGCTGCCACCAAAAACTTCAGCCAGGAGATGATTTGTGTACAATAACTGGCCCTGACTTCTTCCTTGGCTCCTAATACAAATTTAAGGGAATGGGGGATGGGGAGAAAAAAAGCAAGGAATGAATTGGTTTATAAAATTCAAAGTGCACAACTTGGTAGGGGAAGAGCACATAAATGTAAATTGTTTTTTCTTTAAAGTCTTAATTTAAAAGGATACATGAGGAAAATGGGAATTCTACTAAATGCCTTTGACTTCATGGTATACACTATGAGCAAA
Source organism: Gymnobelideus leadbeateri (assembly GCA_011680675.1). NCBI lineage: Eukaryota > Metazoa > Chordata > Mammalia > Diprotodontia > Petauridae > Gymnobelideus > Gymnobelideus leadbeateri. Next base: position 115,286 of record WOXC01009697.1, on the reverse strand, counting down.
CTGCATACTCATACAAATATAAGCATCTTCTCGTGTAATGATTCTATATTTGTTCTGAAATCATATTTTTCCCTACTTCGTACAAAAAAAGAGTATTGTCAGCTGCTAACTTTTTCTGATGTGAGATCCATGTTTATGATTAGTTATAATAAAACTATACATCTCTTCATTCTTCTGCAAATCAGCACACACATTGAATCTTTTAGGGAAGAATGGAGAGGGTTGGGATTTTTTTTACTTAACTGGTACCAGCGGGTATTAACATCTTCAAGTTTTTTGGGGGGGGAAATTATAGCAAGTAACAATTTAATGTCTCCTCTGAAGCTCTGGTTCATTGAAGTTCCTAGAGCAGAAATACTTCAGGTCTTGAGATAAGGGTGCAGTTAGGGAAGGTTTATGTCTCATTAGGATGTGGCACAGGAAAGAAATAAGGAGTCTGAGACCAAAGGGGGAGGTCAATTCAGCTTCCACTGGAGCAAGAACCATGACATTTCAGAGTCTTTTTTCCTCATAGTGCATATCATAGATCATTTGAGCAGCAGTGAGAAAGTTTCCCAGTCCTGCTTCCGGGGAAAATTAGTCATGACACAGAGGCCCACCATCATCCCCCTCCCTTCTATCTCTCCACCCCCTCCCCATTCTCTCTCTCTTTCCATTCCCTGTTAAATCTAAATGGTTCATATGCCAAGGAATGAGAGGTATACCCTCACAGTGGACATTGGGATATAAATCCAATTTCCCTATTTTTGTTATTGTTGTTTTAACTATCTTTGCAGGTTTTACATAATGTGACTTTAAGACTGGGAATGAATTGCTCACAACAAAGGTAAAAATGATAGTTAATCAAAAAGGCCTTTTTATAACTTAATTTCATTTTCTTGGTGTGAGTGAAAAAGTACAAGTTAATTCCATTCCAGACTAACTTCTCTAGGACTTGTAGCATTTGCATTTGGCTAAGCTCTGATTAGAAACAAATCTATAGGCTTGTGATTTATCTTCTAACAATCTCTTTTGGTTAGGTCTACACAATCAAAACCGAGTAGAGAGGAACAAAATTAGTTTCAATAAAATGCTATTAATTTAGTGGATAGATAATTCTTTGCTTTCCTAGTTATACCTATATTTGGGCAATATATTATATACCGACAAAACTACCTCTGCTGTATTTTGCTAAAAATAAAAGAAGGCTAAAAATCATTATTAATTTGAGCTTTAAATTTTTCAAGAAGTTTTTTGACATTATGCAAACACTGGCAAAATGTCCATTTTACTAGTTATAAGGTACAGATTATCATAAATAAATTTTACCTATATCATGATGTATAAAAATGTAATTACTTATGTAACACATACAGACTATGTAATCTTTAATACAACTTTCACATGAACAGATGAGCTTGGTCTCCAGAGAGTAGTAATATATCCCCTATGGGTTCTTGGAATAGATCTGAAAGGCTTATAAAAAAGTGTCTAAGTTTGTAGCTGCAAAGCCCTCATTGTTACACTTTCTGCCATGATTTTCATGATTATCCATCAGTCAGCCAGACATATGAATTTAAGAAAAGGATGTTTTGCTACAGTTGTAGAGTTGTACATTAGGTACAAAAGTCCCTAAAAGTTTATGATACATTCTTAAGCAATACATACTGAGACCAGGGCAAGGTATGCCCAAGGACAGTGGAAAAGGGGTAATTCAAAGCTCTTGGAAATCCTTTTCCTGGAGATCTCAAGATACCATCCTCCTCTACTCGGGGGAAACTCCCTTTGGGTAACTAGGTTCTTTGCAGAGTCTTAAATCTGCAACTAGTCTCTGATACTTCTGTCAGCTGGCATTCCAGGTATGCTGAGATGATGGGAAGTTAGGAAGTCCCATATCCTCTAGAACTTTTGAAAGTCAGAAACGTATTCCTTTGGCCAAGAGCTATAGGAAGAAAACCCAACTCGCTTTTCTTTTCCTTCCAAAGTTATCCTTTCTCAGGGGCTTATCTAGAATGGCTATCACCACTAAGTTGCTGGATGCTTTATTCAACTTGTTTCTGAACTGATATGATATTTTATAGAAGATTCATGAGGTATGACCAAGTGTCTTGAATGGTCTCTTCTGAAATTTCTTTTCATCCAATGACTTTCAAAGACATCTTAAATAATCAAAACCTTTTCACATGCAGCCTAAAGTCATTGTTTGCCTGAGACATGATATCACTCCTTAATATATCAAGGCTAAGAATCTTATAATTTACTTGAATTGGGGTGAAGAAAATGATTGAACAGTTTAAGGATGACTCCCCTTACAATTCAATTCATTTTTGACTGGTATAATTTACCTTTACAATGCATCAGAATGTTTTGATTTTTCTTATTTTCATCCATCCTGACTTACCATTTTAGGTCACAAGGCCACATTTATTTGTAAATTTGCATTGTAGATAGTTTTAGATTTGAGTCAGAAAGACCTAAATTCAAATTCTGCCTCAAATATTTACTAGATATGTCACCCTGGGCAAACATTTTAACCTATGTCAGCCTCAGTTTTGCCATCTATAAAATGGGGATAATGCTAGCACCTATATCTAGGGTTGATGTGGTGATTAAATGAGATAACATATGTAAAGTACTTTGCAAACACTAAAGTGTTTTATAAATACTAGTTATTTTTTCATTATTTAAAATTATATTAGCATTGTCAAGAAAAATAACTTTGAAAGACTTAAGAACCCTAATCAATGTAATGACCAGTCAAGATTCCAGATGACCAGTGATGACATGCCTCCTGACAAAGAAGTGTTAACCTCTGTGCAAAATAATAGACATTTTTGGATATGACCTATGTGGGTTTGTTTTGTTTGATGACACATATTTAAAACAATTTTTTAAAATGCAGAGTAATGTAAGAGGGTAAATGCTTATTAATTGAAAAAAGTAAATTTAAGTAAGAAAAAATTAGTGGTGAGTTATTGTTATATGATTTTATATTTCAAAATTCTGAAAGTAATAATTGAATCTAGTAGATAAATGCAATCATATGTTCCATTACATGTGTTCCACTATGCTACTTTTATTGCTATTATAATATACACACATATATATAACATATATATATATATATATTTACTTTGTCCCATTAAAAGCCCTTTGAAAGGTTTCATGTTTTGCTCTTCCTTTTAATTTTTAGTTTTTATTGATCTTCAGTTTTATTAATTCATAATTTTTTTCATATAAAGTTTGGAATATGTACCATGCATTTGAAAAATGAAAACATATGCTATACATTTTCCCTTTGGCAGATACCTTGCAAAAAATGGAAGAGTTCTGCTTCCATCTGCCCACCTGGCTATACCTACTCTGCACAGTTTGTCCTTTGAGTTTTACATGAATTGCCACTGGCCTATCAGTCTCCTTCTATCCATATCCACACCTATCCAGTCCACATACAGTAATTAAGAAAGTTGGGAGCTTCTTGGAAACTAGAGAGAGAAAAAAACGAAAAGGTCTTCATTTAAAGGGCTTGGAAAACTCAACTGAGATTAAACTTCATAAGTATTCCTAATCTCAGGTGGAAATGATGGAATTGTTTATGATTCATGATATTTGATGACATTTAACAGCATGGAACCCATTATAGCCCTTAAGTCATTATACAACACAGCAGAAAATGTCACTAAGTGCCATAACAACAAGGCAGGTTATTGTAGGGGCAGGTTCAGTTCATAGGAGTTCAGATTTCTAAGTGGAATTAATATAGCTGCGAAATGAAGCCAAATCCTGCTTATGCATACTCATTCAAGTCAGATGTCCTTCTGACATCCTCCCCCAAACACCGACACCGTTAGCAATATAAAAGCATCCACACCACTTTAAAATTAGGCTCAGGTTTGGTAATGTGCCAGGAGTTTTCTTAACTCAGGGAGTCTACTAACTTATCTTGAATGAATTTTACAGTTCTGAAGTTTGATTGGGCATAGAGGCAAAGGACTGGAATTAGGTATATAGGCAGGGGATACTGAATGATGTTCTTGGGAAAATATTAAAATAATTTTTTTTACTTTCCAAGAGTTAGGGGGAAATTTCTTTGAGTATTCAATTTCAGTCTTGCTTATTCATAGAAGAATTGAAAATTTTAAGGAATAGTTTAGTTCCCATATACGTTCTTGGTACCATGCTTCTTATCATAGGATAAATAACAGGAAGACGTCATGTCAAATTATATCTTTTTTCTAGTTGAAAATTAGTTTGTACTAATTGACATTAATTATTTCAAAGGGATAAATATAGCTATGCAAAGGTTGACCAAAGTTCAAATAATCTAAATAATTTTTTTTTTAATTGATTGAAGAGGGGAGGTTAGGTGGCGCAGTGAGTAGAGCATCGGCCCTGGAGTCAGAAGGACCTGTGTTCTGATCTGGCCTCAGACACTTAACACACACACAAACAAAAACCTAGCCATGCGACCTTGGGCAAATTACTTAACCCCAATTGCCCTCGAAAAGGCAAAAAAAATTTTTTTTAATTAAATTAAATTAATTGAAGGGGGGCAGCTAGGTGGTTCAGTGAATAGAGCACCAGCCCTGGAGTTAGGAGGACCTGAGTTCAAATCCAGTCTTAGACACTTAACACAAAAAATAGCCGTGGGACCTTGGGCAAGTCACTTAACCCCAACTGCCCTCCAAAAAGCAAAAAAATAAAAATAAAAGTAATTGAAGAAAAATATAAACTAACACCAAACTCAAGCAGAATTTTTGTTCATTTTAGCAATTGATCACTCTTTTGATTAATCTGGTGGAGAGACATTCAGTGTACTGAACTGAAACTTCAAAGTAGACTTATTTCAGTTTTCTAATTTGGTCAAATTACTATCAAATATACATTTCAATTTAAAATAGGTGACAACAGTTATAATGATAAGAACAATGGTTTTTCTATCAAGCAACTAAGTTTAAAATATTTTCTCTATTATTATAGCGTGATCTTGGAAAGTCATTCTACCCTTTTGAGACTTAACTTCCTCACCTGTGAAACTGGGTTAACAGAGGGTAGGAGGTTGGACACAAGCGATAAGTTCCCTTTCAAGTCCATGCCCTAATTACTCTAGTTTTTGGCATTTGAAACTTTACTCTTTCTAAATTGTCTCTCCTGGATCTATTCTCCAGGTCAGTGGTTTTTCCCATGAGATATTTCACATTGCCTTCTAATCTTTCGTTTGTTTGGATCTGCTTAACAGCATCTTGATTTCTCATAAAGTCACTAGCTTCCATTTGCTCCAGTCTAACTCTGAAGGAATGAATCTCCTCAGTGAACTTTTGAGATTCTTTTTCCATCTGGCAAATTCGACTTTAAGGCATTCTTCTCCTCATTGCCCTTTTGGGCCTCCTTTGCCATTTGAGCTAGACTATTTTTTAAGGTGTTGTTTTCCTCAGTCAGGCTGTTGACCCTCATTTCATACTTTTCCTGCATCCTTCTCATTTCTCTTTCTAATTTTTCCTCCACTTCTCTTATTTGATTTTTAAAGTCCTTCTTAAGGTCCTCTATGGCCTGCAACCCACTCATGTTTTCCCCTGGGGATTTTGGAGCAGGACTTCTGACCTCACAGTCCTTTTCCCGCTCTATTCCCCCAAAATAGGAGTCTAGGGTTGCATTTTTCTGTTTCCTTTGCCTTGGCATGTTGCCACTTAATTGCTTGACTTTGGGCTTGTTGCCACACTATGGCTTTAAGGCCAGATAGAGGAATTTTCGTCCCGAACGTGTGGGGGGCAACTTCCGTTTCTGGCAAGCTGTAAACCCACCCACAACTTCCACCCTAGATCACAATCCAGATCCAGGGAGGTTAAAGCAAGAGCGATTACCCCCCAAGACTGATCGCTGGATCTCCCCACGATTTGTAGGCTGTAGGAAATGCCTCTGAAAACTACAAAATGGCGTGTCTCCTCAGCAGCTTCTAGCCCCCAGGGGAGAGAGCTGACGCATTCCCCAAATACAGGTCCCAAAGTCCATAGGACACTAACCTCTTACTTTGTCCTAGGCAAGTCTATGTTGATAATTCTGGAATCTCCACAGTTCCTGGTGTTCTGGGGTTCCTCCAGCCGGCTGCTGGCCCTGCCGCCCTGGAGCTAAAACCTCGGCTCACGCGGACCTGGGCTCGGCTTGGCTCCTGCACTCTTCGAGCTGCCAGGTCCCAGACCACTGCGCTGGTCCTTCCTGCAGGGTGCTGGGCTGTCCTCAGCGGGAGGTTAGCTTCTCTGTGTCGTTCTGTGGGTGCTGGGGCTCCAGAAGTTTTTCAGAGTCCTTTTTTACATAGTTTGTGGAGAATCTGGGGGCAGAGAGGCTTGGACGAGCTGTTTCTACTCCGCCATCTTGGCTCCGCCCCCGAAACTTTACTCTTTCTGATCCTTGTGTCCAATCAGTTGTCAAGTCTTAAATATTCTATCTCCTAATTATCTCTGATGTCTATACCTTCTTTTCTCTTTTCAGGGCCTCAACTTTCTTTTTAGAATTTATTCTGGTAACCTACTTTCATTGGGAATGGGTTTAAGAAGGAACAACATGTACATGTTTAAAAGAGTATAAAAGTCTTCTAAATTCAGAAGAAATAAAATGGTAGGAGCATAGGGAGGGGGGAGAGGACAAGGGAGGGACCTTTAGAGGGGAGGGCAAGGGTATAGGTAAATAGGGGTATAGAAGGTTTAGATTTATGAGAAAGGGAGACTAGGGAAGGGATCCATGGTGGGGGGGGTAGGCAAGTCATAAGAGGGCAAGGTAGTGGGTAAAAGTAAAGCAGAGGAGGCAGGAGGTATAGGAAACAAGAGATATAAATATATGGGCAGCTAGGTAGTGCAGTGAATAGAACACTGCTCCTAGAGTCAGGAGGACATATCCAGCCTCAGATACTTAACACATTTATTAGCTATGTGGCCTTGGGCAAGTCACTTAACCTCAATTGCCTTACCATCCCTCCTCCAAAAATAATAATAATAATAATAAAAATAATGGAAAAAATAATTAATTCTCCCTCTCTGAGAATATTTTAATATGTTCATAATTGTTCCCTATTTCCTCCCTCCTTGGTCCCCAGACTCTATCTCTAATATTTCCTTATTATCTAAGTCAGATTTAATTCTATAATACAAAAATATGATATAAATTACTATTCAAAGCCCTTTGATGATGATTGTCTACTAAATAAAGGTCAGATTATTTAGCCTTGAATCAATGTCCTACACCATTTTTCACTAGTCTACTTTTGCATCCTTCCATCTCACTATTCTAAGTAATATACTCTGCTTGACAAGCTGAAATATTTATCATTTTTCACTTCCCACTTTCTTTCTTCATGCTGTTCTCTGGGCCAGGAGCACAATTCTTCTCTACCTCTATTTGTTGAAGCACAACAAACCCTTAAGAAGTCAGTTGCCATATTTACACGAAGACTTCCCCGATCACTTCACCTAGAAATGCTTCTCCTTCCCCTGAACATTCCTATTTCACTTAAACCTCTCTTGCTCACTTATAAAATTCCTTTTGGCATTATGTAAATCTCTGTAAATATCATTGTGACCTACAGTGTCTAGATTAGCACTAATAAATTCATTTCCTTTTGGAAGAAATAAATACGTCTGTATAGATGTACACATACACAAATATGAATGTGTATGTTTATTACTCAAATATATATTTTTGTGTGTCTGTGTGTATATATACACAGATACACAGACACATATGAACATACACACATATATGTATATATACAAATATATACCTAAGGTTCTATTTCCCTTCAGAGGAAGGTATGCACTGGCTCCCCCATTTCCTTTGGTCATTTTGTCTCTCACTGATTACAGCTCAATTAATTCCTAGTTAAACAGTCCAATGGGGGAGGGGGAGTAGATAGGTGGCACAGTGAATAGAGCACAAGCCCTGGAGTCAGGAGGACCTGAGTTCATAATCTGGCAGGCCTCAGACACTTGGCACTTACTAGCCTTGTGACCTTGGGCAAGTCACTTAACCCCAATTGACCCACCTCCCCCCCTCAAAAAACAAAACAAACAAAGAAACAAAAAACAAACAGTCTAATTAAGAGATTATGAGATCACAAGGTTTGGAGCTGGACCAGGACCTCAGAGACTATCTCTTTCAACCCCTGTGCATTACTTATCCAAGGTTAGAGAAGCAAAAAGTTGCAGAAGCAGAATTAAAACCTCTGAATCTAGACCTAGCACTTATTACAATGTATCTTTTAAAAATCTATATTAGTTATTTTAGGAAAAAAAATAGCCTCATTTATTTCCATTTGTGGTCTTAAATTGATCCTAATTTGCATCCCCAACAAGGAAAATATTCTCGCATATACCAAAGAAAATAAGTGTTTTAAGTTTTTAAATGAAATTGTAATAAAAAAAAAAAAACACCACCATCAAAAAAATTATCTAGCCAATCAACTGCTAAAGTCCAGGAAAGTGTGCATGCAAAGTCCTCAACATCTCCACCAGTCTCTTCTCAAATTCCTTGAATTAAATCTATATTTACTTATAGAAGACACATTTTATACACACATATACACATGCATGTGTATGCATGTATACATGCACATATAATATACATATATACAATATATAGTGTATATTTGAGCATGTATGTATATATGTATTCATATATCTATAGAATACATATATGTTTCATATATTATAGTCTATGCATATCTAGCTAAGTATATGCAGATGCATATATGCCCATTTATGCTTGTGTTTATATACATATATACCAATACATATATACACGTATATCTCTATAGATGAACATATATTTTAAATATGTAATTTCTTTATGTTATATGTGTACATTTACATATGCAAATATATGCACAGATAGGTGTGTATTTATATATTTGAATACATATATGTGTATATATGTACTCACACGTGTGTATGTATGTGGGTGTATAAAGACAGACAGAAAAACTTGCAGATCAGTGGGCAGGTGAGTTCAGGTACACAACCATACGCCATCAGCTTGCTTGGCCCATACAAATCACTATGTGGCCAGGCAGGGAGATTGCTTCTGGGAGATCCTGCCTTGGAGAGACCGTGGACCATGCAGGAGCATTCTGTAACTGTTTCCATTTGGCTGACCACGTGTTACAGATGAGGGTCTTTGGTCCCAGGAGCATTTCAAAAGGCCTATCGGTTTCATCAGCCTCTCTGCCTCAGTGCCTTTGAGAGGGCTTAGAATTTTTTTATAGTGACCAGTGAAGGGAGCAGAGCCCACAGCTTACTTTGCAAGTCCAGAGCATGTGCTCTAGCACTCTGAAATTCCAGAGTTTGCATTTGCAGCCAGTGCAGAATCACTGCCCCTCAGATATTAAGGAACAGAGTGTCTCCTGATATCCCTAGGTTTGCGGCCAGTATAGCATTGATGCTCAAAGGAGCAACAAGTGGCAGGGTATCCTGCATTCAAATCCAGCCTCAAATACTTACTAGCTATATGACCCTAAGCAAGTCATTTAACCTCTCTGTCTCAGTTTCCTTAACTGTAAAATGGAGGTCATAAAAGCACCCGCCTGACAGGGTTATTGTGAGGATCAAATTATATAATATTTGTAAAGTGCTGAGCACATCAGAGATACTTACAATACAACAACATTTATTAAGTATCTACCATGCGCCAATATTATGGAAAACGCCAAGGAAACAAAGAAGCAAAAGAAAGCCAGTCCCTGCCCTGACTTAGCTTTCAAGTTAATGTTGTAAAGATAGCATAGGATATGAAGCTGAAAAGGGGGGGAGGGGAGAACAGTTCTTCCAACCAGAAGGATGGAGGCCACTAGGGGAACTGATGTCATGTGAGAACTGGCTAGTGAGCTGGCCAAGCCCATAGAGCACTGGGCCTGGATTCAGGAAGGCTCATCTTCCTGAATTCAAATCCAGCCTCAGACACTTCCTAGCTGGGTGACCCTCAAGCCCTGATTGTCTCAGTTTCCTTATCTGTAAAGCTAGAGCTGGACAAGGAAATGGCAAAGCATTCCAGTATCTTAGCCAAAAAAACTCCAAATGGAATCACTAAGAGTGAGATCTAACTGAACAACAAATGAGTTCCAAAGCTGAAGCAATCTGGGTCATGATAAGTTTCCTAGTGATGAGTTTCTCCATGGTTTAAGGGTGTGGGGTTGGGATGGGGGTGCATTGAGGGGGAAACCAAGTAAAGTCAAAATTCAGTAGTGTAGCTGGTAGGAAATGCTTGTTCGCCTCCCTTAGTAGTGATCTTTAGAACCGCAGTTTAGAAGTGTGTGAAAAAGGACCCATCTAGCAGCAGTGCTGTCTTTATACATAAACTTGGTGGGACTAAAGCTATGAAAGAACTGAGAAAAGACTGACATAGGTTGGAGCCCAAGGTGGTGTAGGGGAGATTCTATCCCTGAGGTACTGGAGGGAATAGCTATACTTTATTTTTGAAAAATATTTGAAGTGAATATACCTTTGTAAAAGCAACATGATATTAAATTATGGAATGGAACTGAGGTGCTAATCATCATAATTGGTGGGGACTCGAGTCAATGGTAATAGACAAAAGATATCTGTTAACCTCTAAGAGTTCTCTAGATATCTGAGGGGGAGAAATGTAGACTCTAGGCACACACACATGCACACATGCACACACACACACACACACACACACACACACCTCTGTTTGTGTATATGTTTATGTGTGTATTTTATAGCCCTGTGACATCATCTGTATGGAGAACTCCCAGTGTGGAAACTCCACCCACATAGATGTAGATCTGTGATTTGCCTGTATGTTTTTTGAGAGTTGCTTTAAATACCAAGAGATTGTGTGATTTACCCATAGTCCTACAGCTAGCATAAGTCAGAGGCAGGATTTGAAAACAGGTGTTCCGGACTCTGAAGCCAGCTCCTCCTTATCATTTATACCATGTTCCCTTTTATCATTTATAATATAGGGTTCTAAATATTCCTAGTTCCAAACAAAAAACTTACAAATGCACTTTGGAACACAACCCTTTTGAAAATTGGGATGAAGAGGACTTGAACTCCCTGGTACAGGGAGGAGCTCATTCTGAAGAGGGGTGGGGGTAGAATAGGTCCTTCTGTATTTTTTCCCACTCCTCAGCTCCTAGGTACCTTTCATTGACTAATACAGTTGAAGAAAAAAAAATAGGTACTCAGGCAAAAGTCCTACAAAGCCAGTTTTTTACAGGGATTAAAGTAAAAGGCAAAATCAAGACTGGATTAAATAGATGTTACAATGTGAGAGATATTTACCATAGATACACATTCTCACGTATAAACAAAGTACTACATTATTTTACTGTTTATTGAGGGGGAAAAGATATTAAAAAATCCAATGACTGATTTTGCTTCTTGAACCAAGTCAAATATTTTCTTGTCAGTATGCTCATAACTTCAGCCTGCAGAGGTCATGGCCTTAACTTTCTCCTTCAGATGGTTTGTGAGTAGAATGTCCTTGTGATTAAGGCTCCTTTTGTTTTCCTTGGGAGGGGTTTTGCTTACCCTGGCAAGCAGCTGAGACTCACCAAGGTTCTCTAGACTCTGTTTATTAGATTTTTATCTTCTTATCAGAGTCTTCCTTCTTAAATCATGTCAGCATTTTACCACTCTTCAGGGATTCCTGGTGTTTTATTGTCTATGAACTGCTTGGGGGGTAGTTGAGGAGGGAGGTAACCTAAAAAAAATATAACATTTATATAATAGCAGAAATGGGAAAGATGCTATGCTTTTCTTATTATTCCCACACTCATCAAAGTTACCTCTCTCCTGGCCTTTAAGACCCAGTCAGAAAGTACTCCCTGCACTTATTTGTCAACTTCATGACACAGTTTCTCTGTGGAAAACCTGTTCTTCAGTCACTTCCACCAGTTTTAAAAACCTATATGGTCTTGTTTAAAGGCAGCTACGCTTAGTCATTCAGATCCTCCCTGAAGGGGAAGAAAAAAAAAGGAATGTGTTTAGTCCAGGGAATTCATTCTGATTCATTCACAATATGCTATTTTGCATGTGCCTTCTGACTAACCCCTATACTCTTTCTATGAGAGGTTAATGGTTTTCTGGATTAAGGATCACAACTAGGCAAGCCTAAAAGGTTTTGTCCCTCAGCTCTCAAATTGTGCCCACCAATATTATGGGGAAGTCCCACTGGATTAGGATTACATGTTAAAACTTGGAGCAGAATCTCATTCAAAAAAGTATACAAAGACCACACAGAGGTACTTAAGACTGCCTTCCTTACTGGAATTCTTCAGGAAGAAGATGGATGACTAGTGGGTACTTTATAGTGGGAATTCTTTGTGAATATGGGTTCCACTAGATAAATTCTGAGCTCCACTGCAACTTTAATATAGATTTAAAAATTAACAAATAAATAAGGAAAGAAGTAGATTAAAAAAAACCAACTCATTAAAGAATAATTAACATTAAACCAGTGATAGAGATAGGTCAAAGGCTCTAGGAGCAGCACATTTCAACTTCATGCAAATAGTTCTTTAATATAAACTCATTTTTATATATTTGCAATGACAGTGTTTTGTAGTCAGTGGACAAAAAGTTGGCCTTAGGACCTAGAGGTCTTGGGTTCGACTGTGAACTCTGGCAAAAGCTGGTTTTGTGACTGCTCTCAGAAGGTACCAACCTGTTTTAATAGAATGAGTTTCTTCATCTTGGAATCACTCATACCAATGAAATCACAGATCTAGTCCTTATCTATGTGTCCATGAGGTTTGAGAAAGACTTCTAGAATACAAGCATTGAATCTATACAAAAGGTGGACCTCAAGATCACTTACTAAATAAAGAGAATTTTCATTTTTAATCATTTGGAGCTGCTTTGGCTTTGACAATAGAAAAACTAGTTTGGGATCTATATTGTATTGCAACTGTTCTTAACCTTAAAAGGGAAAGGTTTACTTTATTTTCATTAGTGGTGGTTTTTGTTTGTTTGTTAGTTTCCTCCTCTTTCATAGAGACCTCAGGGTACAGTGAGTATTCGAATCATAACAAGGGAAGTTTTAATTCTGTGGAGAATCACTTTGTATTTTTTTCCTAATGAATCTTGAATGACGATTCTTTTTCTTCCGAGCATTTTCCTTACTTATTAAAGCAATAAGTTCCTGTGGAAATATGCTTAACATAACAATTTTCATGGCTAGAGTTCTTGGCCAGCTGATAACATCATGGTGAAGGACAGACAAAAGGCCTGGAAATTTGGGACAAGTGACTAATACAAGGAAGATAAAATTAATAGCAAAGAAAAGATGTCAGAAATCTTTTCACAGGTATTGTGTACATTTTCCAAATGAAATTTGTACTTTATGCTATTCACTCTCTATTCTGTCTTCACTGTGACTGGAGTTCGAGCACCTAATGTTATCTTTTACAGACTGAAAATTCCTTTCAGTGGCTTTCTATAGCTTTACTCAAATTGCACAATTGAAGATTTCCAGAATTTGATTTGATGTATTATCTTAAAGTTGTTTAGAGGGGAATGTTGTGAGAGTTTATATAGAATGCTCCCTCTTCATTGCCATCTTGACTCCCACTCTCTTTTTTAAATCTTCAACAATATTGTTACCACCTCCTCTTGTACCCTGATTTAAAGTCCTTTGGCCTCTGTATTCTTTCTATTAAGTAAATAAGAGTAAGTAGGGGATTAGATTTTAATCTAACATGAATAACTTTCAGTATAAATGTGATAGTTAAATTTGTCTACAGGGGCCATCCCAGGAAGTGAGGAAGTTCCCCTGGAAATTTCTAGGTACTCAAGGGACATAGCAATTTCATATTTAGGAGAAGATACACTATCAAGATATTTCTGATCATGTGATAGCTGGGCACTGAAAGGTATGTCCATTTCTAAATGACCGAGTGAATCCTTCATTAGGTGTTATATCAAATCAACATTTAGTGAATTCCTACTATGTGCAAGACACTATGCTAAGTGATGAGGAGACAAAAAGGACAATCCTTGACATCAAGGAGCTTACAATTGAATGAAAAACACAACACCAAACAAATGTGTACAAAGCAAGCTATACAAAATGTAAATAGAGACAATTAATCAAAATAAATAGAGGGGAAGCACTGGCATTAAGAGGGTTAAGAAAGGCTTTCTATACAACAATAATAATAACTAGTTTTTTATATTGTACTTTAAAGTTTGCAAAGTGCTTTACAAGTATCATGTCATACTCACAACTCTTGGAAGTATGTATTATCCATATTTTACAGGTGAGGAAACTGAGGAAGGCAGAGTGCCCAGGGTCACACAGGTAGTCACACAGGGTCACACAACTGGATTTGAACTCAGAACTTCCTGACTCCTGGTCCACCATCCTATCCACTGTTCCATCTGACTGCCTAAGTATACATATCTTCTTTATACATGTTGTCTCCCCATTGGGCTATAAGTTTCTTGAGAGAAGTGACAGTTTTTTGCCTTTCTTTCGATCCCTCACACTTAGTACAGTGCCTGTCAACCTACTGGTGCTCAGTAAACTTTTTAACTGACTTACTATCATCTAAGACATGTCCCCCAATTTTTCCCATGATATTATAAAACTGGCATAAAATTAAAGCTATTTTCCATGTATGTTATTACTATTTTAGTGATCATTACTTAACATAGTCATTTTTGATCAGTATGTTATAACATTAGAGAATCATAGAATCTCAGAGTTGGAAAAGACTTCAGAGCTATCTAGAGCTACCTGTACCTGAACAAGAATCTCCCCTACAGTATGCCGAGCAGGTGAGCAGCTAGTCTTCTCTACATCTTAGGTCAGTATATTTCCCTTTCTAATAGCTCTATGTACTAAGTTTTTTCTTGTTCTAAGACTAAACAAGCCTCCTCACAACTTCTATACATTGTTCATGGTACTATTTGGTCCTTAATGAAAAGCAAAGAGCAAAATCTTACTAGTTGGTTATCCAACAAGATGCACAGACTCTGTTTAATCATGATGGTGTTAATGAAAAGTTCCAAATAAATTAATCCAGGGGGGCAGATGGAGTAGAGACAGTTAGTCTCATGATAGGGCAGCTAGGTGACACAATGAATAGAGTGCTGAACCTGCAGTCAGGAAGACTCATCTTCTTGAGTTCAAATCTGGCCCTAGACACTTACTAGCTATGTGACCCGTAGTAAGTCACTTAACTTGGCAAATCATTCTACTATCTTTGCCAAGAAAATCCCAAATGGGGTTAGAAACAATTGGACATGACTGAAAACAACTGAATCAATCTCATGATAAGATGATGGACAGTTCATGTAGCAGAGATGAAGATCAACAGGCTAACTTACCTGCTTGACCCAATGGTACTATTAATGGTTAATTATGAGGTCAAAATTTTGATCAGATGAGCTCACAGTACAGGTTGGTTATAAATGGCAATAGTACATATAAAGTCAAAAATTCAGGTACATAATAGATCTATAATTTCCTCATTCATTTTATGAAAAAGGAGCCAAATTAATCAATTAAATCACCTATCTATTTGAGAAAATTTGACTGGCCAGGAGGTTATAAGGAAGTTTGTATATCTCTGTGGAACCTTTCTAAGACTTATGCATCTACCAAAACATGTAAAAGATATTTTTAACCACATGTAGAAAAAGCAAATTGCTACTAAATGATATAAGCTCATCTTATACTACACAATGTAGATAGAGGAAAGCAGTGGATGCCAGTCCACTCCCCAAACCAGACCCAAAGGCCATATCTAGGAAGAGTTGGCCCTCTCTGGGATTATCATTTTTTCATCTAGCCATTTTGCCTTTTGTCGCCTTATGCTTAACCTCTTCCTCCCCATTCCCACCTCTTGTTCTGAAAACCTCAATCAAGTACGCACTAACATTGACTCTAGAAAGGTTGTATCTCTGTTCCACTTGACATTTATGTGCTTTTCGGGTCCTAAATCCCTTATCATTCCCCTTTACATCTTCTCCTCTGCCATGAGAATACAAATTCCTAAAGACAGGGATTATTGTACTTTTTTTTGTTTGTTTATATGGCCAAGGATTAAGATATAGAAAACACTTAGGAAATTATTTTCTTTTATTCATCCCCATTCTGCTGACAATAAAACTGTTATCTCATAAGGTCTAATAGAACTCTCATTTTACAAATGTAGAAACTGAGGCCTAGAGTGGGTAAATGATCTGCCCAAGGGCAAAATGGTAATAAATGACAGAGGAAGCATTTGAATAGAGGTCCTCTGAATCAGGAGGCATTGCTCTTTCTACCATATGGCACCCTGCCCCAATCTGTATTTTAACAAAAACAAAGATCACAGATTTGTGATTTTCTGGGTATAGAGCATTCCCCTTGTAGGGATACTCTTGTAGAACTTGGATACAATTCAATAACTCATTTCTAACTAAGAATATTAGAGTTGCCTGAGCCATTAGAAAATGTGAGTTAACCATGGTCACACAGCTAATATGTGTCAGATGCAAGACTTAAAACCAAGTTTTCCTAATTCAAAGGTCCTCAATCTACTGCACCACGTTAAATTTCACATGTATTAAAGAACAAAATTGTAATGGTTCACATTCTCAACATCGACCTCCCTCCAAAAAAAAAAAAATATAGGATTAGAAAGTTTATAGTTGTTGTTCTTCTGACATAGGAACTGTTTTGCTAGGTTTCAAATGCTTCAATTACAAATAGCAGTAATTTATTCCATATGCATGGAAGAAAAATGAAGTGACTTCCCCAAAGGGCCACAATTTATTTGGTATTCACTTCAACGCCAGTAGCACAGATCACATTCAGAAGTGGGTGGGAGGTGGGTGGGCTACAGTTAGGACTGTGTGAACTTGTTAAACTAATTCTACATCTGAGTGAGAATAATGTTGTTATTGTGACTTTAATATAAAAAATCAGAGGTAATTAAATATTATTTTTACCTTGTTTTTAGTAGGTGTATATTAGGGGTAGGAGAGAAGGGAATAAGCATTTATATGGGGCATATAAACCTTACACTAGGACAGTGAGCAGCAATATGCTCACTCATTCAAAGAAAACATGACTGGCCAAGAAATAGCTAATTTGCTGATCCAATGTTCTAAATCAAAGATTTCCAGAGTAAGAAGCTGTGACCTGAACTCAAAGGATATGTGATCACCCAATTGAAACATGGGAAAATGGGTCCTATCCTACTATCCCAACAATGGTGTCATTATTTTTTAGCTTATTTATCTTAAAATGTTTATTGAAGAACATGGTTTTTATTTTGTTTAATTTTATTTAATAAAGAGTCCTTTACTTTTCAAATAACTTATGCTTCCACAATAATGCTATTTTTGGATAGATGGCACAGCAAAGTGGAAAGAACATTGAACTTAATTTAATTCAGCAAACATTTATTGACTGTTGACTGCATGCAAGAGATTGTGCCAGAGACAACAGTAACATGGGAAAAAAAATCTTAAAGTTTATAATTACATAGAAAAGACATTTTTTTGCAAAATTAAATGAAAATAATGTTAATTATCACAGACTTTTCTTTGTATTTTCTTACTACATGCAAATAAAATTTACTCTGATCTTTCAGTGCACTGTCAACAGGCCTTGATAGAGAAATTCTATCGCAAGGTCAGGAAAAACAAATGTGATGTGACATTTTCCCAATCTTGTGCATAGTGTTTTGTGCTCACATATTTTGTTCTTTTTTCCTTTGTTAGTTGTTTGCATAGACACACTGAATGTTGGTCTCCAATTCTTTTTATGGCTATATTTGCGATTTTATTCCCTGTATACTTATGTGGTATACTCCAAAATTGCAACGAATCTATGATATCACTGATGTGGATATTCCCACCCCCCACTCCTCTCCAACATTTCCAACTGTGATCCATCCATTCTTTCACATTGTGCAGAAAGTTCAATCATATCTACCCAAGGTGCCAGAGGTCTTCATATCATCTTCTTTGTTTTGTATAAATTCTTTTATAATACTTCAGGCTATTCCAGGGTCAACTCTCCTTGCTGTGTGTGGCCCATATTCTTTCCATTCCTACATTTCTATTGTGATATCTTTCACAGCATTCTACCAATGTAATCCCTTGCCTATAATTCTCAGATTTGGTACGTAATAAATAAAAATCACTATGGAAAAATAATAGCAGCTTGGCAAAGTATCAAGAGAGATGGATTCGAAACAAGGGAGATCTAGGTTCAAGGCTCAATTCTGACACACAGTGGATGTGTGATCCTGGGCAAACCTCTAAGTGTTCCAGGTTACTGGTATGGGTCAGTTAGTATGTCTCAGAGAATAATAATATGTCTCAGAGAAAAGTGCCCTCATGCATTGATGATAAGGATTTTCCTCTTTTTCAAGTCCCCTAAACCAGAGAATCCAGTAAAATCACAAATCCCAGGAACCTAGCCTACAAGGGAAATCACAGTTGCTGTCCATATCCCTTGTTCCAACAGAAAATCATGAAAGGATATGACTGGATTCTTGAGTAAACATCATAAACTAAAGCATTTATTAAGCAGAGACAGAGATCCGAATATGGAAAGGAGGGGCAAAACATACGCATCAAGAATAACATTCTTTCATTTCTTCTTCTCTTTCCATCTCCACTATGTCCCCTACTTCACCTCTCAGACATACTTTTCTATCTTTTGCCATCTTCTCTCCCATAATTCCTTCTCTGCCAGAGTGTGGAGGCTGCTTATGGAGATATCACATACCCTACTACCCCCAGCCTCATCCCTTTTTCACATGATGATTCAATCAATTTGCTTCCACTAGTAACACCACTGTAGTGGGAATGAGATAGAGGAGATCCTTATCCTGGCCTTGAAAAAATATATAGTCAGGGTAAGAAGGGAGAGGTTTATAGATTACAGTCTGTATGCATAAATTAGTCTATTTGTAAAGAAAGAAAAGAGTGAAGCAGAGAAGGGAGAGAAGAAATGAAAGAAGGAAAAAAGGAAGGAAGGAAGGAAAGAAGGAGGGAAGGAAGGAAGTGAGGGAGGGAGAGAGGAAGTTTTCTGGGTATTCTGGAAGAGTGAGCCTGTCCTAATGGAGAGAGAAACTTAAGTAAAGAGTTCTAAAAAGCAATGAAACTGTAGTATGAAAGGAGTTAAACTAAAATTGATTTAAAATTTACTATTCCAACCCAACCTTAAAAAAAACCTTCCTCTTTATAAAGCCCTAAAATTGTATTTTTCGCTACACTTGAACATGACATTTCTGCTATTTTCAGTTAGTCCATGCATGTTTAACATATTAATATCACTGTCATTGAAGCAGAGTATGTTATTTATAAGAAATACCATATAAATATAAAACATGAGCTTATATTTCCAAGCATGGACTAAAAGAAACAATAACAGCATTCTTCTATTTTCTCACCATTCCACATCATCTTTATTATTAAAATTAAATTATGAAATCTGTGGAATACTTAGAGATAATTCAAAGAGAGTTAACTGGCAACAACTGGACATACATTTTCTAGAAATCCAATGTACAAATCAGCTAAAATTGTATTAAAAATTCATAGCCCCCAGGCCAATGTCATCTATTCTAAGGTGATCATTAATTCCTAACAAAAGGCCTATTTCTTTTATTATTATCACTTGAATATTGTAGACAATTCGTGTGTGGCATAAATTCTATATACAAGGAAACAGTGTGTGGTACTCTCCTCTCACTAGTAGTCATTGATTCTTTTTCTTTCAAATTTAACACACAGGGTGCTTGATCATGGATTTATCCAGTTAGGAGTCACTAAAACAAAATAGCATAAGAAAGCACTTTGTTAAAGAAACTTGTTTTACAAAATCCCTTAATATTATACAAGTCTTAACCACTGGCACATTTGAAGAAACATTTCTTCTGAAAAAAAACTTGATTTATGTAGGTGCTTGAATATGGAGTTTGTACTAAGAATCTACTATATTTTCCTTCAAAAATGAATTATTAAAACTACGGTGTTTTATATAATTTCTGTGTTTTAAGGGATCACAATGGCCATGTAGCCCAACCTCCACATGAAAAAGAATCTTCCCTACAATATGGTTAAGAAGTGGTCCTGTCTGAAGGCATCCTGTGAGGAGGAACCCACTCTTTCCTAAGATAAGCCATTCAACTTTTGGACGGCTCTAAATGTGAAGAAGTTTGTCCTTACATCGTGCCTCAAAAATAAACTTGATTCTTTGCAACCTGCCAACTATTGCTCTTTTTTCTGTCCACTTGAGCCAAGTATAACATGACAAATCTCCCTTCCACAAAAGAGCCCTCAAAATCTGAAAGACGGCTATAATGTCTTCACTATTCTCTTTTCTCTAGGCTAAACATTCTCAGTTGTATCCACCATCCAGTAAATAGCATGAATTTAAGGCTGAAATTCTGACATCAATGTCACTCATATGTGGTACCTGAAACTGAACATTATAAAAGATGTGGTCTGAAATGGGCTGAGTATAATAGATTTATCACTTTCTTACTTTTGAACGTGATTCTTTTGTCAAGGCTCTTATGTAACCTAAGACATCATTAGCTTTATTGCTGACATATCTTGAACTTATAAAGTCCATTAAGATATCTAGTTCATTTCAAAACAAACTATTGCCTATGTGGGCTTCCCAATCTTGTATTTGTTAAGAACCTTTTGAACCTGAGTATAAGACTTTACATTTAACCCAATTAAATTTCATCTTATTTGATTCAGCCTAGTATTCTCTCTGTAACGATCTTTTTGATATTAGGACCTGAGTTCAAACCCTGTCTCAGACACTTAACACTTACTAGGCAAGTTGCTTAACTCCAATTGCCCTGTAAAAAAAAAAAAATCTTTTTGATATCCTGAGTCTGTCATCCAGTACATAGTTATTTTTTCTAACTTCATGACATTTGCCAAATTGCTAAGCCTTTTATTCATGCCTTTATGGCTTTAAGGCTTAACACAAATCCCTAAGGTTCTCCATCAGAAATCTCCTTCCAAGTTGTTCTATTATTGAATATTCTTTGATGGCCATTCACCTAATTCTGAATCCAAATTGTGCTATGGTCTAACCCAAGTATCTCCATTTTATTCATAAAAATTACATGATAGATATTATCAGTTTTTGGCAAAAATATTAGTAAAATAAAAAATGATTTGACAATTTAGAAATCCTATTTAAAAAGAATATGAAATTAATATGGTATAATTTGTTCCTGATAAAGCCCTGATGGCTTTTTGCACACATATTCCTTTTTTCAATTCTTATTGTCTCATTAAAAATATATTCTAGAATTTTTCAGAGGAATAAAATTCAGGCAAACTAAATTACATTTTTCAAGTGCTGTCTCCTTTTTTTTTACTTCCTGAAAACATACCCTTCTAAATATGGAAGCAACTTTCCTATACTTTGCTATCTTTCATAGAAGATTTTGACCAAAGCTTAGCAATCACATCTCTAGATTTATTGAGCAAAAAAAGGATTGAGTTCATCTGGGCCTAGTGAATCGAATTCATCAAAAGAAACTAGGTGTTCTCTTACTATCTCCCTATTTATCTTTAGTATCAATTTCCTATACATAGACTATGTAAAAGATACATAAAGTTCATAAGTTTTCATCATCCAACTTTAACTAAATATTCTTGTATTGACAACAGAGGAAAAGCCGTGAAGGGAGGCGGGGATTGATTAATGTTTCTTTTATAAGTTACCTGTTCTTTATCAATGTTTTTTTTATTATTATTTATCTCAGGCACTTACATTGTGACCTACTGTGGATTAAAATCCATAATTCATAATGAACTGTGCTTTAGAAAGGTTCTTTTAGAATGTATTATAGAATATCATTATTTCTATACCACTGAATGCATAAAATTACTGATAACATCACATATAACTTAGCATGAAAAAAAAATAACAACCAAAGATTTTGGCACTTTGGGTCATAGAGTCTGCTATGTAGAAATAAGATGAAGTATAGCAATATTTCCAATCTTATAAATGAAATGATTTGATTATTTTGTGCCCATTGGTGACCCACAAATAAATGTCAGCATGTCAAGTTCAGAAGTAGAAATAAAGAATATAGTATCATTTTCATCGTTACTAATGTTTATAATGAAAGGACAGAATTTGTTACTGGTATTTTCTTTTTTGAACACTAGAACTAAACTTATACTATAATATTAAAAGTATGGAAAGCCAATTTAGCCTTCAATATATATATATATATATATTTAACTGACAAAGAATTTTGCAGAAGGAAGATAAACGTTATGCTAGACAACATGAAATGATGGTTGGCCATGTAAGTACAGCAAAAGATAACTGATGGATTGTCTATGAAGTCCATTGATATCCAAGTAATATCAATAGATCTAGATATTTGTAGGAAGACAAGGATAAGACTTACACAGGATGAGAAGGAATGAATAAATTGTGATCTGTATTATATGTGGGATTAGCCATATTAGAGAGATCATAGATCCACTGAAATATCTAAGGGAGACAATTTAGTGTGTAAACTATATACAGTTAAGGCCCAAATAGTCTTACCTTTTTTTCCATCTTGGTCAAGGGTTTTAAAAAACCCTGCAATCCTTTTCAGATACAATGTTTATACTTCCTTTTCTAATCGACAATCCCCTCATATAGGTCACAACCCTTGTATCACTGTCCTATCAAGCCTAGCCTCAGAGGATTATAGAATCAAAGATTTAGTGCTTGAAGAAATCTTACAGATCATCAATTTCAACTCACTCATTTTTAGAGATGAGGAAATGAGATTCAGAGAATGACTTGCCCAGGCCCAAATAGCTAGCTTAAGTGAGTCTTCCAAGTTTAATACCACTATGGCATGCTGCCTTCTAGGTCCCTGAAGAAGTTAAATCT
Source organism: Gymnobelideus leadbeateri (assembly GCA_011680675.1). NCBI lineage: Eukaryota > Metazoa > Chordata > Mammalia > Diprotodontia > Petauridae > Gymnobelideus > Gymnobelideus leadbeateri. Next base: position 92,414 of record WOXC01009697.1, on the reverse strand, counting down.
TTTCACTATTTTGACACTAGGTCCACTCATTATTTCTTCAGTTGAAACTCTGTCCAGTCAACTCTTGACACATCAATTCATCCAGTGTTCCCCAAGGTCAACCCAGAGGAAATTTCTGACTAAGTTATTTCCTAATAATGGATAATAACATCCTTAGTTTTCCTGAGAGCTACAAACGCATTCTGTTACTATTACTTTTCATGAATACGTTCTTCTTTGCCAGTGTAGAAAATGCTGTGCATTTTATATGTTATACAAAAATTTTAAAAGCCCCCAAATCCCTACCTAGGGTTAATTTAAAGAACTGAAAATCTCTGAGTGGACTTTAAATCGCACAATTGGTTTGAAGAGGCTGTGATAAAAGTTATCCAAACATACTACTATTTTTAGAAACTTATATCCAGTTGCCAGTCCATGTGAAGTTACCAAATTTAATTTCTATGCAAAATAATGTAGATTCAAGCTTACCGGTAGATCTCACTGGCTAAATATAAAAATTTTTTAAAGTTCCAATTCCCTAAACTTTTACAGAGACTCCTTCTCATGAATCAACATGTTTGATATTCCTAATTGACACAAAGGATAACATTTAATTAACATTGTCCTTCTGGATTAAGTTCACCAAAGTTTGGGAAAAGAAATTCCACTCTTTATTTACCTTGTCTTGTCTTGGGATTTCTGAAAAATTCCTCTGGCCTTCTATCTAGAAGAATAATCACACATACATATGTATGAATACAATTTACACGTATAGATAGATATATCCAAGTATACCCACATAAATATAGACATACATATAAGAAAAGCCATATATTTCGGATAAAAAAGAAAATGCTGTTATTTCCTATTGCTTATCAATTCTATAATTTTGCAGTCATAAGGCTGCAGCACTTGGTAACAAAAACAATCTTAAGCAGCTGTAGGGAGCTGGCACACCTACACCAGCCTAATACTGTGTTTCAGTATTCATCAAGGGTATGATTAATTCAATAGTGGCACTACCAAAAGAAAATTAGCAACAATTATTCTTTTATTGCAGATACAAGTGGTTGTCGATCATCCTTATTAATTATTGTTATTATATTATAATAAGAATATTTGTTGGGGACTAAATGGTTTAGGCAATGAGCTATATTCTTTCCCTCATTCAAATCCAGCTGTAGTTATTTTCTTTCCCTAAAGCGGGTACCTATATATACAAAATTAATTCAGTACATCTATTTTCCAATGAGAACATTTACAAAGAACTACATTTATTGGGGCCTAAATTAGTAGCCTTAGTCTCGTATTTAGACCTAGAAGGGATTTAAGAAATCATGCAATCCAACATCCTCATTTTTTTTTACAGCGGAGTAAACTGAGGCCCAGAGAGCAATGGGCAAAAAAAAAAATGCCCTATATAATAGAGACATTAAGTGGAAGAACCAGGGTTTAACTTGATTCTCTAATTTAAGACCCAACATTATTTACACTATATTAAGCTTCCTCTTCTTCTTAAGTCCATTCATATATTTAGGGAATCATGAATATAGAATACCCTAAGTCATTCCTTAATAGATAAGCAATAAAAACCACAGAGTAGCTCCCTCCAGATGGACATTCTCAATAACCATTTTTAAGAAGTTTCAAATCACTAATCATGAGAAAAGACAAAACCATTTTAAGTTTTTATGTCAAATCTAGCAAACTGGCAGAGCTCTTCTACTGGCACAGCTGCACTTTAGTTCAATAATTCTGAAAAAATTATTTGGAAATATGTTGGAAAACTGATCAAATTTTTAATACCCTTTGACACAAAAATACTACTATCAAGTATATACTCCAAAGAGATCAAAGGTGGAGAGAAAGATGCCATACATACCAAAATATCCATATCAGGCTTTTTTACTTTAATTTTTTTTTAATTTTTGGTAGCAAAACAAAAAACTTAGAAGTAAAGTGGATGACTGAGGAATGGCCAAAAAAGTGTGAAGAAGGTATGTGAAAATTATGACTATAGTATAAGAGGGCAATAGAGAAGTTGAAAGACTTTTTCATGAAAAGTTTAGGGTACTGGAAAATAGGTGTTACTTATCCAATGAATTCTACCAGTTCTGTGGTGTTTAGTATAGGAATTGACTATGACAACTTCACATGGTCCAGGAATTCTACTAAGGAATAGTGAAAAAAATTATCAATTTAAATATAAAGGAACATTATTACAGTGTAAGAAACCATGAAGAAGAATTGTGCAAAACTTAGAGAGACTAATATGAACTGATACAGAGTGAAGTAAGCAGAAGACATAGAATTATATGTGCAATTACCATGATAATGTAAAGATAAACAACCGTAAATGATAAACTGAATTCAAATGGATATAATAACCAAACTAGATTCCAAAGAGGTAAAGAGTAAACATATATCCCTATTTTCTCTAGATATTGGGGGGGGGGGGGTGGACAGGGTTGTGCTGGGATATGTTTAACTACAAGCTTTTGGGTGGGGGCAGAGGGGCCAGGAATGTAGGACACTTTAAATTTTAATCTGTATTATTACCATTTTTGCCATTACTTAAGTCTATAAAATCCATAAAACAATAATCAATCCCTGATTTGTAATGCTTACCAATTTTAGGGGTGCAAATGTTCACACTTAAAATTTAACAATCAGTTTTCCAGCCCCAGCACACCAGTGGTTGTAGAAAACAGTTATGAGATGTGGTATATATTTGATTTGTTTTCTTCAAATGTCTTTTCTTGTTATACATCCTATATGTTGGAGTGATGATGTAGTTACAATATTTTTTAAAAGGTGAATAAATGGGGCAGTTAGGTGGCGCAGTGAATAGAGCACTGGCCCTGGAGTCAGGAGGACCTGGGTTTGGATCTAGCCTCAGACATGTAACACCAAAACTAGCCGTGTGACCTTAGGCAAGCCATTTAATCCCAACTGCCCTCCAAAAAAAAAGTTGAATAAACAATGAACTCATTTATATGTGTGATAGGGGAGGGGAAATTCGTTTATTCATATAAAAATGAAAGAGCATCACAGATGAAAAGCAAGGAACTAACTTCAGCAATCACACAATCTATTCTTTTGATTCCTATCCTATCCAAGGGAGATGCAGATGAAGGATACATGAGTAAACAACAATATGGTCTTTGATTAACTATCACATCATCATCATCATCATCATCATCATCATCATCATACCTAATAATAATATCCAGCATTTATATACCTGTTCAAAGTTTGCAAGGTTCCTTACATATGCTAACTCATTTGATCTTTACAACTTTGAAAGGTAAGTGCTATTACGATTCCCGATTTACAGATGAGGAAACCAAGGCGCAGAGAAATTAAGTGACTTGACCAGGGTCACATAGTTAGTAGCTATCTGAGGTAGGATTTGAACACAGGTCTTCCTGATTCCAAGTCCTGCACTCCACTATATTGCCTAGCTGACTATTTAAATGATAATAATTAAAATCTATGTAGCACTTTTATATTTGCAAAGTATCTTATTTCATCTAAGTTTCAAAAGAGCCCTGATAAGCAGGCCTTATTACTCTCATTTTATAAATCAGGAAGCTGAGGCTCATAAAGGTTCAATGGCTTTTCGATGATAGATAGTGAAGTAACAGGTGTGGGACTTGCACCTGGTCATTCGAACTCTAAGGCTATCCCTCTTCACAAAACATCACTCTGCTTTCACATATGAGACTTTTACAATAAAAATGCCTACAGTGTGGTCCCTTTTCTGCTATTAAATAGTTGTGGCCTTAAGAAAATAGGCATTGATAAATAATTGGTTATTGGTTCATGAACATCTATTAGAAAGTCAGCCTAATGCAGTGAAAAAGATATCTACCAAGTCAGAAGACATATACTCTAGAACTTTTATGGATAATAACGGCCTGTGTGGCCAGGGTTGTTATTCCTTTTCTGTGAGACATAGTTTTCTTACATTTAAAATGCAAGCAGATAGGAGAAGTGACCCCTAAATAGGATAAATAAGGAAAAAATACCAAAATTGAGCCCTGAATCTGCTCCTAATTAGCCTTGTGGCTGTGGATAAGTCATTTGACTTTCCTAAGCCTAGGTTCTCTGGTCTGAGAAGAAAATAATAATCTTTGCACTGCATGAAACAGGGCTATTGTTGAAATCAAATGCAATAAGGTATATAGTGTTTTAAAAACTGGGAAGTGCTATGTAAGTGAACAATCATCAAAACTTTCCAGATTTCAAATTGTTTGGATTTTTAGTGCATACCTACTGTAGTAAGAATTGGAGAAAGCAGGAAAACATAGGTCATGTTCTCACATGTTTTATAATCTGTAGATGAGAAACTGAAACTCATTCCCATAAGATAAGAAAAAAGAAAATATTGTATCTGTAAGTCCAAAGCTGAGATAATAAAAAATGATTATGTAAGAGCTTAGGGGATCCTGAATAAAGGAATGACAGAAGTTAGACGGGCATAATCAAGGAAGCCTCCCTAGAGGAGGAAAGTTTTGAATGATGTGATTAATATGAATTCATGAAAAGGTAAAAGATATGGCATACAGAAAAGCATGGTAGTAATGAATAGTAAGCTGTGTGTAGAGCATTAGCCTTGAAAAATGTTTCATATATAAAAATACATTTTCTCATTAAACACAAGAAAGCTATTTGCTACCAAATATCATAAATTACCAAATTATTCCTTCCCAAAGTGCAGACCTAGGCTTAAATTTGCTGAAACCCAAAATGATTCAATGTTCTTATTTCTCAATTGTCAAATTAAATGTTAGTGGTCGTGTTCATAAGCCTGTCTGTGATAAGAAAGACAGCTATAGATGGCAAAGGAGCATTTCTGTCAAGCAGTTTTCTCTTATATATGTCCTTTATAGTTGCTAAAGAGGTCTATTGAAATATAGTTTTAAAGTGAAACTCAGTTCAGTTCAAGGAAACTTTATTAGCAACTACTATTTGCAAAGCACAATGTACATATGCACTTAGGCATATCCTATAATAATAATAAGGCATTTATTTCATTGCAGAGTTGGCACGTAAATATTTATCAGTTAGGTTGAATTAGGCATTTCATCTTTTTCAAGGAACTTACAATCTAAGAGCACAAGAGATATATGTTAACAAATGACAATAATATGAAATGTGATCAGATGTGCCCACAAATAAATAGAATAAAAATTGGACTGTAAGAAGTGCCTAAACAGGTACAATAACTTTATAATAATAATTCCAAGAATAGAGAGGGTACTGCCCTAAGGTGATCAAAGAAAGCTTTTTGAAGAAGGTCCCATTAAAGCTTCATTTTACTTTAACAAGATACCCAGGAAAAGCTAAGTAAGCCCCCTCTGAATTCCTCTTGTATTTCCTTAATGAAGTGTGAGCTTACTTCCAGGTTTAAATCTTTGTCAAAGTTACACTGATGATGAAATGCTGGGTGGTATAAAGCAGATTGCTAGAAGAGGGAGAATTTCCAACTCCCACCATCTGTTGAGCCTGTTGCATCTCCAAATCTGCTCCAAACTGACTCCAGGGATCTTTCAGTCCTTGGTCATAAGGTACCTATAAAGCTGAACTCCACAAAACCATTACACAATTGTGCTCTAGAGAAAGAGATACATGTAATGGAGACCATGAAGTACATGGATAATCAGGGAATTCCTGAATCACTGGCAGACCTACCAATAAGCAAATAAGATGACCAAAACACAGACAAATTGAATATCAGAATATATAAGGGAACTATTAAGTATATGAGTGGAACTATCATCTAGGTAACACAGAAACAAATTAAGACTTGATCCACATAATTAATATGAGAAGCCCATTGGCATAGAGAATGGCTTCAGAATCAAGATGACCTTGGAGCATCTTGGGTGATGACAGATATTTGCAGTGAGATCTGTGGATATAGAATTTAACTCCTCAGTGCCCCAAGTAAATTGCTTAAACTATAAGTTGCAGAATAGTTGTTGACCTACTTTGGGTTTCCCAACCAGTAGTTTCCTTGATGAAACCACATTTCTACCTCAAATGAAATCAAGAGAGAGAGTCAGAGAGATACAGATACAGTCACAGAGAGACAGAAGCATAAAAAGACACTCAGAGAGATATCACTTTAGATATACCCATATCTATATCTATGCTTGTAACAGCAAGCACCCCAATATCCCCAGGGTGACTGCCAACACAGGTTCTTAGATCTGCTTTTCAAAAGGAAAGCAACTCAAAATGGTTTAACAAGCTTACTTTAATCAAACAAACATACATTACCTAGTTCAGGGGGAGAAGGTCAGCACCCCAAACTTCAGAGTTACAGAACTTACAGATCAAACAGACAGGCTTCCAAACTGTCCAACCATTATATCAATACCAAATCACAGTTACCAGAGAGGGAAGCATCAACATCTGGGTTTTCAAAGCCAGGGCGCTCTCAACAACGGCTTCCCAGAGTCTCATCTGGTGAAATCACACAACACTTCTCAAAGTGAGCCCCAAAGCAAAGCCTCTCCTCAGGGTTTATATAGCCTTCTCCTGGCTCAGAGAATGTAACCCACTGCCCAATCACAAAGTATCAAGGTGTGGGCTTTCCTGAAAAACAAGCCTCCCACCACAGGCTCCAGGTGCATTTAAGCTAGGGGCAGGGAAGATCTTTAAATTTGCATTTCCATTACAATGCTTTCAAATAATCTTGAAAATATATAATATAGTTATTCCTGGCAAGGAACATGGGGTCACCTAGAATTACTAATTCCTAGCAGAAGAAGTAGAAAAGACGTAAGAGAATAGGGAAAAGAGGAAGACTGTAGGAACAAAGCCTATATACACATACACACATATATATATATATGCGTGTATATGTATATGTGTATGTGTATATATGTATATGTACTAATTATATTAGTTTATATATATAATCATATATTTCAGAATATATACGTGAATATATATGTATATATACATATATATATTAGGTTCCATTTATATGATGTGTCTATTCATCATGGGTATCTATACTAAAGAAAAAAAGTTTATATTTATACTATAAATTATTGTTACTTCTAAGAGAGGCACCTTGAGAGAGTAGAAAGTTAACCTTAGGGGCAGTTAGGTGGCGCAGTGAGTAAGAGCGCTGGCCTCTGAGTTGGGATGACCTGGGATCGAATCCGGCCTCAGAAAATGAGCACCCACACATAAATAATGACTAGCAGTGTAACCTTGAGCAAGTTACTTAACCCCAATTGCTTTTAAAAAAAAAAAGTTAACCCTAGGTCAGGAAGTTCTGGGTGTAAGTCTTACCTCCAATTGATATTGGCTATATGATCATGGACAGGACATTTAAGCATTAAATACCCTAAATAGCTCTCTAAGACTATAAATTACAAGCCAGTTGCCGATACGTGTTTTCAGAAAGAATTTCCACACTAGAAATTCCCAATATTAATGAAATCACTGATCCAAACCTCCCTCCCCCCATATTTATCACATATCAATATATTTTTCCGTTGTCATTGCTATCTTTTATTTCTTTATCACCTCTATTTCTGGGTGTACCACACTCTTTCTCCTGTCTTCTAATTAAAGGGCCAACCCCATAACAAAAAATAAAAAAGAAAGAGGAGAAATAAGCAAGTTAGTGAAGTAACCAACACATCAATGAAACCTGAAAGGACATGCAGTTTCATGCCCATCATCCCCCTATCTTTGCCGAAAAGCGGGGCAGGTGCATTGTCTTATCTCTTCTCTGGGACCAAATTTAGTCATTATAATTCACAGTACTAAGTGTTGTTGCTGTTGCTGTACCTTTTATACTGCCATAAGCATTTCCTTGTTCAGCTTACTTCACTTTTTTTCATATAAGTTCACATAAAGTCTTCTCATCTTTCTCCATATAGTTTTTGTATTTATAATTTTTGATGGTTCTATTACTGTGCCATAGTTACATTTTTAAATCTTTGTTTTCAATTAAATAAATGTATAATTATTCTTGACTACACTTTGCTAAATTTTTGAATTATGGCATGAATCTGTATAGTAGGACGCAGTTTGCAGGGTGTATTTTTAAGCCCAGATATGAATAATTTCAAATTTTATGAAAATTTCAGACTTAGTAGAAAAGTTGTCATTTCTATCCTTTTAAAAATGTGAAATTTGGGGGCGGCTAGGTGGCGCAGTGAATAGAGTTCCAGCCCTGGAATCAGAAGGACCTGAGTTCGGAGCCCCTCCAACACTTAATCCGCACAAACAAAAACCTAGCCGTGTAACCTTGGGCAAGTTACTTAACCCCAATTGCCCTAAAGGGGCGGCTAGGTGGCGCAGTGAGTAAGAGTGCCGGCCTCGGAGTTCGGATGACCCGAGATCAGATCCGGCCTCTGAAAATGAGCACCCACGCATAAAATCAAAATGACTAGCCGTGTAACCTTGAGCAAGTTACTTAACCCCAATTGCTTTAAAAAAAAAAATGTGAAATTTGGGGCAGCTAGGCAGTGTAGTGAATCAAATAGCAACCCTGGAGTCATGAGGACCTGAGTTCAAATCTGACCTGAGACACTTGACACTATGTGACCTTGGGCAAGTTATTTAACCCCCATTGCCTTGCCTTCCCCCCTCCAAAAAAATGTGAAATGAACAAATCTTCAGGTTCTTATGAAAGGTAAATAATATAAATGAATTGCTGACATTGTTCAAAGTAAAAATACTCAAAATGCCCCACCAAAAAAAAAAAACCCTGACAACTCGAATAAAAAATAAGTAGGAAGTGATTAAAAAAAAATCAGTGAGGTTAAAAATACACACATATGCAAATGTCTATATCAGATAAAAAGGCACATTTTTGCTCTTTCACTTGTCCTAAAACTCTCTGAAATCTGATAGAGAATCACAAAAATATGATCTCTAGTAACCCAGAAAACCTATCCATAATAATCATGATGGACACAAATCTTCAAAATGTTGCACCACACCAGGGTTTTACAGGTATCAAAGTAAGGCTTCATCATCATCATTGCAACATAACCTGAACCTTATGTGCCTCTTACTTTCTAAAAAGTAAGTGCTTGGGCGGAGCCAAGATGGCGGAGTAGAAACAGCTCATCCAAGCCACTCTGCCCCCACATTCCCCCCAAACAATGTAAAAGAGGACTCTGAACAACTTCTGGAGCCCCAGCACCCACAGAACGACACAGAGAAGCTAAACTCCCGCTGAGGACAGCCCAGCAGCCCTGCAGGAAGGACCAGCGCAGTGGTCTGGGACCTGGCAGCGTGCAGTGCGCAGAGCGCAGGAGCCGAGCCGAGCCCAGGTCCGCATGAGCCGAGGTTTTAGCCCCAGGGCGGCAGGGCCAGCAGCCAGCTGGAGGAACCCCAGAACACCAGGAGCTGTGGCAACTCCAGAATTATCAACATAGACATGCCTAGGACAAAGTAAGAGGTTAGTGTCCTATGGACTTTGGGACCTGTATTTGGGGAATGCGTCAGCTCCCTCCCCTGGGGGCTAGAAGCCACTGAGGAGACACGCCATTTTGTAGTTTTCAGAGGCAGCTCCGGCTCCCAGCCTACAAATCGTGGGGAGATCCAGTGATCAGTCTTGGGGGGTAATCGCTCTTGCTTTAACCTCCCTGGATCTGGACTGTGATCTAGGGTGGAAGTCGTGGGTGGGTTTACAGCTTGCCAGAAACGGAAGTTGCCCCCCACACGTTCGGGACGAAAATTCCTCTAGCTGGCCTTAAAGCCATAGTGTGGCAACAAGCCCCAAAGTCAAGCAATTAAGTGGCAACATGCCAAGGCAAAGGAAACAGAAAATGCAACCCTAGACTCCTATTTTGGGGGCATAGAGCGGGAAAAGGACTGTGAGGTCAGAAGTCCTGCTCCAAAAGCCCTAGGGAAAAACATGAGTGGGTTGCAGGCCATAGAGGACCTTAAGAAGGACTTTAAAAATCAAATAAGAGAAGTGGAGGAAAAATTAGAAAGAGAAATGAGAAGGATGCAGGAAAAGTATGAAATGAGGGTCAATAGCCTGACTGAGGAAAACAACACCTTAAAAAAATAGACTAGCTCAAATGGCAAAGGAGGCCCAAAAGGGCAATGAGGAGAAGAATACCTTAAAAAGTCGAATTTGCCAGATGGAAAAAGAATCTCAAAAGTTCATTGAGGAGATTCATTCCTTCAGAGTTAGACTGGAGCAAATGGAAGCTAGTGACTTTATGAGAAATCAAGATGCTGTTAAGCAGATCCAAACAAACGAAAGATTAGAAGGCAATGTGAAATATCTCATGGGAAAACCACTGACCTGGAGAATAGATCCAGGAGAGACAATTTAAAAATTATTGGACTACCTGAAAGCCATGATCAAGGAAAGAACCTAGAAATCACCCTTCAAGAAAGTCTCAAGGAAAATTGCCCTGATGTTTTAGATCCAGAGGGCAAAATAGAGGTTGAAAGAATCCACAGATCACCTCCTGAAAAAGATCCCAAAAAGAAAACTCCCAGGAATATTATAGCCAGGTTCCAGAATCCCCAGATCAAAGAGAAAATACTACAAGCAACCAGGAAGAAACAATTTCAATATTGTGAAACACAATCAGAATAGCCCAGGACCTGGCAGCTTCTACACTGAGGGATCGAAGGGCATGGAATATGATATTCCAGAGGGCAAAAGAACTGGGAATGAACCCAAGGGTCACCTACCCAGCAAAACTGAGTATTTTGCTTCAGGGGAAAACATGGTCATTCAGTGGAATAGAGGACTTTCAAGCATTCTTGAGGAAAAAACCAGAATTGAATAGAAAATTTGACATCCAGACACAAGAAGCAAGAGATGCCTGAGAAGGTAATCAGGGAAAAGAAATCAAAAGGAACTTATCAAAGTTGAACTATTTACATTCCTATATGGAAAAGCAATAACTGTGACTGACGATATCTTTCTCACTATGAAAATAATGGAAGAAGGGGGTGTGGTCATATGAATACATATGTGAATGTGTGTGTATATGGTTACAGCTATATATGGATAGAGGGCATAGGTTGAATTTGTTGGGAAGGGAGAATACTCAAGGGATGAAATTATGAGGTGAGAGAGGAAAGTGTCAAGAGGAGATGGGGAGAGACAGGGTAGGGTAAACTATCCCCTGTAGAAGCAAGGGGAAGTGGTTGCAAGGGTGAGGGAGAATAGGAAGGCAAAAAAGGCAAAACCACATTCTCATTGAATTTGGTTCAAGGAGAGAATGACATACATACTAAATGGGATATCTCAACCTGCAGCAGAATAGGGGGAAGAGGGATGAGAGGAGGGATGATGGATGGGAGGGCATCCTTGGGGGGATGGGAGGTTGGAAGTACCCACTATAGAAGAGGGACAGGATCATGTAGGGGATGGACCAGGTGGGGGGTGGGATGAGTGGGAGAGAATTATAAGCAGCCTTGTACAATATATCTACTATGATAATGTTTTGCATAGCTAGACATGTACAACATATACTGAATTACTTATCTCCCCAGAAGGAATGGGCGACAAGGGAGGAAGGAAATGGATCTGAAATTCGAGGTCGTAACATTAAATGTTTCAAATATATATAAATACTATTATTAATACTCTTTTGCTTGTAATAGGGAGATAAGATGTGCAGGCATTGGGATGCAAAGACTCACCTTCCTCTAATGGAAAAGTCAATGGGGGTATGGGAGAAGGTATGGAGGGAGCAGATCGGAGGAAGCGATATCTTGTGGGATTACTGTTCTGGGAGGTTGGGTAGGGGAATAATGGCGGGAAAATGATTGTAACTCAAAATCTGGCGGAAATGAATGATGTAAAACAGAAGTTAATAAAGCATTTGTTTAAAAAAAAATAAAAAGTAAGTGCTTGAAGAGAGTAAGAGAATCTCTCTGCTTAAAGAGGTGGTATATTGTCAGTCTGTTTGTTTAAACCTACTTGCTGGGATTAGCTCCCTCCTATTCTGTGCATTTTGGGCTGAAGGTTAGTACAGGGTCAAGTAGGCCATTTCAGCAAATCTGATATAGGTTTGCTCATGGGGAAGGGAGGGAAGCATTAGTGCAGTCTAGTTTAATGCTCCCATCTTAAACTCTCTGTAGTATTTGTGTGTGTAAGGCAGCTTGGGGCAACTCAGGGCAATTTTAAATCCTGACTCACACACCCAGAACATTCATCATTATCTATGCATGTGAAATGCTTTCCTAGCCACAAAGCTCACCATTCACATATGATGAAGGCAATAGTAATGACCCCGTTTCATTAGTATTACAGATGTCCATTGTGCACATCCCTGCCCCAAAGTTCTCAACTAAATGTCTAAATGTCCAGAACAAATGTATGAAGCTTGACTTTTAAATCCTTACTTTGTGACAGAAAGATCTTATACAAATCCTGAATAATTTTCATTTGTCTCCCATATGACTTTGCATTATTTATATGACATAAAAGCATCATATTCTATATTTACTAAAGAGGGGTAGAAATGCCAATGTCTTATATAGGAATTCAAAAGTTTGGTACCTATGAGTTTTACCCATCTTAGTGATATCACTGTTTACACAACTACAGGCATTTCAAGAATTGAATACTCCAACAGACATGAATCAGGCATAATGAACTAATTCTATCTCTATACAAAGCTGAAACACCTGGTCAGTCAAATAAGTCAAACAAAATCAATCAAACCCCTTATTTGCTGCTATGCAGACACAAAAATCCAATAATTGAGGGACTGATTTTTTTTTTCTTTTCAAGGTGTTGTATTGTTATTTCATAAATCCAGTCTTAATGATATTAAACTGAGATACTTGTGTCTGGTATTATTGCCAAGATTGAGGATGTTTTCCCCAATGCATTCAAAGCAATTTCTAATGAATTGCATAATAACAGTAACAATAATAACTAAATTTTCTATAGCTGTTTTAGGTTCACATTTGATTCTTACTACCCTTTGAGGTAGGTGTCATAATTATCCCCATTTTATAGATGAAGAAACTAGGTTATGTAAAACATCTTTACAAGTGACAGTAAAGGTTTATATGATGTTTTCTTCTCTATATGCTAACCATAAAATAAGAGGGAATTTTGGAAATAACATAGTCATAAGTCATATAAATAAGGTCAAATGGCATTCTGTAAATATAGGGCATAGTACTCACGAAGTATAAATTTATAACAACTGCCAATAAAATAGTCTAAAATAAACATATCTGTATAAGCAAGAGTAGGCTTTACTGTATATTATTTGTTGTAGTGTCATGATTAAGTGCTTTCTTCCACATTACTTTCTGATCACATCCCAAATTCAAGCCCATCTGCTCATAATCCTCAATTGCTATTTTACAAGCATAGAAGTATATTCTTTTAGCACGATTAATTTTTTTACATACACATCCCCCCCCTTGTATTCTGTGGTATCCTTGTAAAGTCAAAATAACCATATGCAAAACTCTACGTTGCATATTACTTATGCAGTAGGATTTCATTGTTTAGGAATAACCATGTAATTAAATTATTAGCAATTATCTTACATTATTGAATAGTAGCTGCTTAATGTTCTAAATGTATCAATTTTTGGAATGTTGCCACACTTGTATCTTTGCAACTCACTGAATCATGTCAGTGCTATAGCTAATACCTTCTTGCCTTACCTTGTCAATACAACTAAATAAGGTACTAACCATAGTTTATGCTATCACTCTACCACATTCACCCATTTATCTTCCTCTGTACTAAAGGACCATCTCAAGATAAATGTCAGATTCTGTCTCTTCTGGAATATTGGATGAGCGTGTTTTATTTTTGAATATTTTCCCCTGATTTAAAGTGTTACCGTCTCTTTGTAATACTAGTGCTTTCCCTCTATTGATCATCTCCAATTATCTTAGATGTAAATATCTTATTTATATATACTTGTTTGCATATTGGCTCCCCTATTAGACGGTAAAATCTTCTTTTGAGTTTTGGTCTTTTTGTCTGTTTTTTGTTTTGTAGACTTAGTGTTTGGGAGAGGGAAGGGAATAAGCATTTATTAAACACTTAATCTATGTCAAGAACTTTATAAATATCATCTCATTTGATCCCTACAATAATTCTGAGCAGTAGATACTTTTATTATTCCTACTTTACTGTTGAAGGAACTGAGTCAAACAAAAGACCCTGTGCCCAGTGTCACATAGCTGGTAAATGTCTGAAGTTGCATTTAAGCTCAGATCTTCCTAAATCCAGAGTGGATAGAGTGCCACGTCTGAAGTCAGGAAGACTCATATTCATATTCAAGTCACTTGACCCTGTTTGTCACAGTTCCCCATCTGTAAAATGAGCCTGAGAAGAGAATGGTGAACCATTCTAGTATCTTTGCCAAGAAAACTCCAAATGGGGTCAGAAAGAGTTGGACACAATTGAAAAATGATTCAACAACAACTTCCTGACTCCAGACCCAGCACTCTAGCCACTGGGACACCTAGCTGGCGTTATGTAATGGTAATTTAATTTGAATTTGAAGACCCCTTTTTGTATTGGCAAGGTAGCAGGTACTTAGCACTTAGTAATTGATCAAGCCTCTGTGGGGAAAACAGAAGGTATGAACTGTCTCCGGTTACTGATATAACAGGAAGGGGTTGGCTGAAACAGGAAGCTAATGTTGTGTGTATATAAAGAAAAGCCCCAGGAAGGGACAGTCAGAATTTCTTGGGACCAGCATCTGGAGGCAGAACATCTACAGAAGTGAAATGACAATCAAGAACTGAGTCAGAAATTTCCTGAGAAATTGTGGTGGTGGAGATTCTTCTGAAGAGGAGCCCAGGAGGCTGAAGAGGAGCTCAGGAGCCTGAAGAGGAGCTCAGGAGCCCTCCCTTCCTGCCCCTTCACCCCCAGGCTGGAAAAGGTGACTCTGATTTTTTGAACAAGCTGCAGAAGACTGAGGAAACATGACCAGGATGCTAAGACTTTGTTTGTGGCTTGGTTGAGCCTTGAATTCCCAGGAACAAAAATTGTGAAGGATTTGAGATGGACTGGACCCTGTGAACTTTAGTGTGGAGCAGGACTTACACAGAGAGCTGAACAAGGAACTGGGAGCTGTCTTCCTTTGAATACAGGTGACTGGTAGTTTCAGTTAGGAGTTGCCTGCCTGCAGTCAAGATGAAAAGACCTCTCTGTGGGTACTGAGTAGTGATGAAATTGTAGTTTACTAGTGACCTAGGGGTGGAGGGTCTGTGTGTTCTCTAATGATTGTACTTAGTTATTAATGGTACTTAGTAATTGATTGCTGAATAAGTGACTGAGTTAACTTAGTGTGCCCCAGGAGTGGAAGACTTTGACTGTTGTACTTTGAGATGATTGTACTTTGTTCCAACCTTTGTGGCCACTATGGTAGAAACTATGTAGCCATTTTAATGATAAGCTGTTGTGAATACTATATTGCGATTTCCTGTGATAAGTTGCAATATTATGAATGCTGTACCTTGATTTTCTGTGAATCTTTTGCTTTGATTTGTCACAGAATAGAGTGTTCACTATACTGTGTATTCAGAACCTTAAAAGCTGTTCACGGTAGCATTCTTCTGGAAAGCTGCTCATGCATAGCATTACACCCTGTTAAATCTTCTGTACATCAACTTAGCACAATACTTGGAATATAATAGGCACATAATAAATGCTTATTGACTAACTATATCACTGCTTATTTTTTAAAAGGTCTCTCAAAAATCCAGATGTGGGATGATCACCTGTTGTGTGAGAAGATAATGGAATCTTCATTAACATTAATCTTTTTCTGGGATAATTACCACTTATTTCCCCAAATGAAGTTCCCTAAAAGGAAGAGCAGTTCATCAAATGCACATTGTGACAGAGTTAAAAGGAAACTGTTAGTTGAATAAAAATCCCCATCATTTAGCATAGTGTCTGGCACACTGTAGGCACCTTATAAATGGTTGGTGACTGACAAAACCTCATCAACTATTGCTTGGAGAACTTTAGTGCAGGGGAACCCAACTCCCTACTGAAGGAGCCCACTGTCTTTTAGGGAAGCTCCAATTGTTAAGAAGTTTGTCTTGTGAATAGAGCACTGGCCCTGGAGTCAGGAGGACCTGAGTTCAAATCTGGACTCAGACACTTAACACTTACTAGCCATGTGACCTTGGGCAAGTCACTTAACCCCAATGCTCTGCCCTCCCCCCTCCAAAAAGAAAAAAATAAGTTTGTCCTTACAAGATTAAATCTTTATCTTTGCACCATCCTTCAACATTGCTTGGACTTTTGCCCTCTGGAACAATTCTTCCTGACAATATTTCATGCATTTGAAGACTATCATCATCATCACCATCATCATCATTGGTAAAATTTATATAGTGCCAATGATCTGTCAGGCATGGTTAAGTGCTTTACAAATATTATCTCATTTGATCCTCAGAGTTAGGTGCTATTATTACTCCCATTTTGAAGATAAGAAAACTGAGGCAAACAGAAATTAAGTGACTAGTCTAGGAGATCACACAACTAATATATGCCTGAGGTCACATTTGAACTCAGGTCTAACTGTCTCCATATCCAGTCCTTTATCCACTGGGCCACCTCACAACCCCTGTTAAATCTTTTGTTCTCCCAGCCAAGTATCCCAAGGTTGACTATACATACATATATACATACATACATATATGTGTGTCTGTGTACACATGTATTTAAGACATATAGCTGTAATGCCAATACATTACCCATAGCAGCTGCTATGAATATGCATATGTATTTACAGAGTACATTTGCAACATATAACAAACTTCCTCAAAGGCAAAACCAAAATATTTATTTGGATCATCACTATTAGGAAACCAGGAAATAAGATTTAACAAGGCACTCATCAACAATCCAGGGAGTGCTGACATCTTAAGAATTCTTTCTGTTAGGTGTCCCCACAAACAAGTTCCCCCAAGTGTAATAGAAGTGCAGATCTGAAGATCTTCCCTGCCTCTAGGCCCTTTGACTGGCTTAAGTGACTCTGAGAACCTTCTTTAATTTGAAAATATACTCTGCCCCCTAATAGGCTGAATGTGGTCACATGGAGCCTGTGGTAGGAGGCTTGGTTTTCAGAAATGACCACACCTTGATGCTGTGTGATTGGGCAGTGGGTCAAGAGGGTGGTTACATTCTCTGAGCCAGGAGAAGGCTATATGATTCCTGATGTGAGGCTTTGCTTTAGGGCTCACTTTGAGAAGTGTTGTGTGATTTGACCAGATGAGACTCTGGGCAGCTGTTGAGAGCCCCCCAGCTTTGAAAACCCAGATGTTGATGCTTCCCTCTCTGGTAACTGTGATTTTGGTATTGATAATAGTTGGACAGTTTGGAAGCCTGTCTGTTTGATCTGTCTGTATACTCTGAAGTTCAGGGTGCTGACCTTTTCCCCCTGAACTAGGTAATATATGTTTGTTTGATTAAAGTGAGCTTGTTAACTGATTTTGAGTTGCTTTCCTTTACAAAAGCAGATCTAAGAACCTGGGTTGGCAGCCACCCTGGGGATGCTGGGGTGCTTGCTGCTACACCAAGCAAGTTCCTCCCTCTACTCTACCTCATTCTCTCTCTACTCTGCCTCTCCTGCTCTCTTCCATTTATTCCATTGGGCAAGCTCCTCCCACCATAGGCTTCATGTGACTCAGGTTGTATTATAACTATGAGCTGGGCCAGAGCTTAAAGCAGGTCACATAGGTCTATTAATAGGAGGAGAAGATCTGTCTATCACATTAATATTACAATAGCTTAAATACAAGACCCATTCCCAGTCTGGTGGTTGCCATAACCTGATTACTACTCAGTTTTGTGTCAAAAAGGAATGAACACAGTACTCCAAATATGTTCATCTAGGGCAAATCACAATGGGATTACCATCACCCTGATGCTAGATCTTGTTAACACAAGATAATATTAGGTGAAATATCTTGGGAATCATATCACATTGTTAATTCATGTTAATCTTATATTTCAATGGAATTCCCAGATCTTTTTCAGGCAAAATGGTATCTAGCTGTGGCTCCCTCATCTTGTACTTATCAAGGTGATTTTTTGAAACAAAGTTTAATGTTTTACATTTTGTTGTTGCTGAGTCAAGTCCAACTCTTTATGAAACCTTCTGGGCTTTTCTTGGTAAAGAAGCTGGAGTGGTTTGCCATTTCCTTCTCCAGTTCATATCACAGATGAGGGTCACATTTGAACTCAGGAAAATGAGTCTTTCTCACTCCAGGCCCAGAACTCTAACCACTGTGCCACCTAGTTGACCCTCTTTACATTTATCCTTATTCTGTTTTATGTTATTAAGTGTAGCCCAAAAGCCTTCCTTATTTATCAAGATCTTTTTGAATCCTTATTCTCATCATCTAGTATGTTACCTATGAAGATGGCCTATGTATGCACCATCTCCCACATCATGTGTCATTACATTTGTTCAAGTCAGTTCCACAGACTATAATTCTCTCCTAGTTTTTCTTTACTTTTTTTCCAAATCCAGACAGAATAATATCATCACAGATTTAGACTCAATACCTATTGTACATATCAACCAGTCCAAACACTCATTTTACATATGGAGAATCAAAGGAGTTGTTCAAGGTTTGCAACATTCCTTTCATTGTGCCATGCCCTCTTATAGTCTTTAGAAGCCCAGTTTATCTTCCCAATTGCTGTTATGCAGAAAAAGTTCCCTCCAAGATGAGAACTTTTTTCCATAACAACAATTGGTATGATATATCTCTTAAAGGTTTACAAAGTGCTTTACCTACATTTTTCACACCCGCTCAATGAGGTAGGTATTAAAGGTATTGCTATCTAAGCTTTATAGATGAGGAAACTGAAGCTCAGAGAGTTTCATGGGATCCTCAATTAAAACTGGAAGAAAGTGTAAAGGCCATTCTATAGCTATTTTATCTTCTGATTCCAGGACCTCAGGACAGTTTTCTTTGACAATCTCTTGGAGGATGTTGTCTAGGCTGCTTTTTTCATCATGGCTTTCTGGTAGACCAATAATTCTTAGGTTGTCTCTCCTGGATCTGTTCTCTAGGTCAGTTATTTTTCCAGTGAGATAATTTACATTTTCTTGCAATTTTTCGATCATCTTGTTTGGTTTGATTGACTCTTGCTGCATCATAGAGTTCTGAGCTTCAGTTTGATTGTTTCTAATTTTTAGCGAATTACGGTCTTCAGTTATTTTTTGAAGTTCCTTTTTTAGGGAGGTATTTTCTCCAATTACTTCACTGAGACATTTTTCCAAGTTGGTCACTGCCTCCCTGATTTGGTCTTTAAAATTTTTCATAAGCTCCTCCAGGAATGCTATTTGGGCTTGAGACCAGATCATGTTCCCTTCTGGGGTCTCAGGTGTGGGTAGAGAGTCTATATTGTCCTGTGTATTTTGTTGCTCTTGCCCTGCATAGTATGCTCGAATAGACTTTCTTGCCTTCCCCTTCTCTTTCTCAGCTTCTTTTTTTCCCATTGTGACTTCCTGTTTCTTAGTTTCTCAGGCTATTTGTTTAGGGCCAGATCCTTGACTTTGAATACCTCTGGGTGGCTAGTTTATAGCTAAGTCAGGGAAGTCAGTGAGGGATGTAGATGAGTAGGTGTGGGTGCATCTGACCACTTCAGATTTCTGCCTCTATACCCCTGGGCTATAAGTAGGCTTTTGTTGGTGAGGTGAGGTGGGGCTTGTTGGGACCCCACCCTCTCTTCTCTTCAGACTCCTGGCTGTCTCAGTTACACCCCTTCTTGGAGACTCTAAAGCCTGGGGCTATTTCCATTAACTTGGGATTTCAATCTGGGTGGGAGACTTATCTTTGGGTTTTCTGCTTCATGAAGGAGGGATGGAAGGATCTGAGCAGCTAGAATTTACTTTGCCATTCCAGCCCCTGTATTATACAGGCAGGCAGTTTCTAAACTTCCAGGCTGGGGGCTGAGTGCAGCCAGAGAAGCAGCTTTTTCCACTGAGGGCCCAACTCACCTACCTGGCTCCAATGATCCTACCCATCTGCGAGATGACTGTGATTCATCCTCGGTAAGTCTGCAGGCTGGGGCTTTTGCTCTCTCTGGTGTAGTCTGCTTGTCTGCTCTTAGGTCTGGGCTGTGCAGACCCCACACGCTCTGCACTCGACTAGTCTGGACACACTGGGCAACCTCCTGGGCTGGACTGTGCCACGCTCCATCTTTCAGTGGGCTCCGTCACTCCGGAATCCGCTCAGATTCCCCCTTTGAGACTTAGTGACCAAGGAGCTCAGCGAGGTTACTGCTTCCTTTCCGCCATCTTGGCTCTGTAAAGGCCATTCTAACCCCTTCATTTTATGGATAAGGAAATTGAGACTCCGATGTTAAGTGATTAACCCACGGTCACATAATAAATGGTCACATGATTACTAAATATCAGAGAAAGGATGTGAATCTTTATTTTCTGGATTCTAAGTCCTTCTCTCTATCTACTTTGCCCAACACAGTAAGTGATTTTTCCAAGGACCAATAACTAGTTACTATTAGAGGCAGAGTTTGAAGCAGGATCTTCTTGACACCAAGTCTAGCTTATTTTCCCTGTATTTTACTATATCTCTCCTCTATCTTCCAATTATTTTCTTCATCACACACACTGGTACTAGCTCTGGGTTGGTTCTATTCATTTCCCAGTGCTTCTCCAAATAAGTAATATGGTTCTTGAGGAATCATCATTGGATCACAGGATCAAGAAATGAGAGCTAAAAAGGTCTAGCCCAACCCACCATACCCCCTGCTTTATAGAAGAAGAAACTGATCTCCAGAGAAGGTAAGTGAATGACCAAGGTAAGCAGTATCAAGGGTAGGATTGGAACTGGGGTTCCTTGACTCTCATTTCAGCACTTCTACTTTCATGCCCTTCCCATTTTACCACACTGACAAGGTGGGTCCCATGTCTCACACTTTACTTGTACTGTTCCCCACCCTCACCACAGTGTCCAATACAGCTTTGGCCACATAAGAGAAGCTCGATAGGTGATGGTTTCTATTGAAAGCAATAGGTCCAATGTTTTAATGGTCAGAGTGTGAAGGGATGGGGGAAATCTGTGAAGCAGTAAAAGGATTGCACATTTTGTTCCCAAGAAGGCAAGGGAACAACAACCTTGCAACTTCCCGTGCAACTTTACTAAGTTATCAGGATGCTTATGTTCAAACACATTATTTCTTTGAACTAAGCAGAAATCTTTGAAAGGGCAGAAGGCAGGCTCAAAGCCGCAGATGCCATTTTGAATGAAGTCTTCATATGGTCTCTGTGGGAGTCTGTAAAATCCAGTTCTCTGCACTGTGGGAGTTCTTCACTTTTAACGGGATGGTTCTGTATTTAATTATACTGTATATTTTCTTCTTTAGTGCTATGATATGGGAAGAGACAGAGATACAAAAAGTAGAAGAGATACAGTATGAGCAATGCTACAGCCCTAAAGATAAGGACAAGTCTCAACATCCAAATCCCAGACTGTACTCAGAACCTCCCCCAACAACATTATTTATATAGAATGCACCCTTTGAGTTATAGTACCAATGGAAAAAAAGACTCATTTAACAAAGAAAGAGTTTTGTCCAGTTTAAAAGCCATAATTTTATACGCATGTCAGAAAAACACATAATCTAAACAATAAATCCACCCAGCCAGACTCAGCACCAACTTGCCATTGGAATCTGTTTTTCTTTTTTAACATAATGAGGCGACTTCCCTTTCCTACAAGAGGAGAGTTCAATAGTTTAATTTTTGTTAACTGAGATCCCTTGTACTAAGGTAAATTACATTGCATTTTCTATTACTAGCTCTGTTAATTGTCAAGCAATAAGAGTTTATGCACTCATCCAAAGCAGCAGAGAATTTCCCATAATGTTACAAAATAAAACCTGACAAAGCACAATAATCTTTAGTTTATTGATGTGCTACCAGGCTGTTGAAAGCATCAGATCAGTAATGTGCTTTGGTTAGGAAATTGGGGTCTAGGGAGAAATATTGGGAGTTACATAGAGAACATCAGGGCTTGCAGGAAAAAAAAAATATATTAGGAGTTAAAAAGGAAAAAAAAACTGTGATGGGATTTTGTATTTTTATGAAATGTATTTTATGAAAAGATGCTCGGATCTTGTAGGGATTAGAAAATAATACACATCTGGGTTGTGGAGAAGTGCTCTGGCCTGAATGGGAGTAGAGCATAATAGAAAGCAGATACATAGAGAACCAGCCTTTCAGGAGAGTTACTTCCAATATATATTTGTTCTAAAAATGAGAGCTTCTGCGGACGTTATTATGGTTTGCTTTTATGAAAATGCTAAGTGGAGAGGTAAACTCACAAGAGTTCATGTTTGGCTAGAGTTACAAAGTATGACCTCAAATAAAACTTCCCACCTGCCTTCCTATTCTACTCATTTTAGAAGTTTCCTCTTCCCACAGACATGCAAAGATCTATGCCAAGGCAGATGGTGACCTGTCTCTGTTTAGTAGATAAATCCTTGAGAGTTGCTTAACATATGAGGACATCAAGTATTTTGAAAAGGTTCACATGTCTAATCAAGGCCAGAAGTGGGATTTGAACCTCAGACTTCCTGACTACAAGTCCAATAATCTACTAGATAGGCTAGGCTGCCTTTCCTTTTTCACTGATCTAAGAAAATAAACTTATACACTAGTGTCAAGCCCTTGGATATCTTTTTTAGCTTGAGGAAACTTTTCAGAAGGACAAGTGAGTATGATATTTTTATTTTCTCTTGTTTTATATCTGATCCCTTTTTTTCTTGGCATTCAACTTGCTTTAGGAACATTTCCTCCCTTAATCTTTTTCTGATACCCTGACTTGTTACTATGCTCCTCTCAGTTAGAAATTACTGTACATTTATTTTGTATGCATATTATAATTAGCCATCTGTATGATTGTTATTTTTCAAGTAGGATGTAAGTTCCTTGAGGGCAAGGGCTGTTTTGTTGTTGTTGTTGTTTTGTTTTTTATCTTTGGATACAGAGTGTCTAACACAGCATCCCATGCCAAAAAGATGCCTAATGGGGTCCTTCTCCTCATTTGGAACATTTGATGCTATCATTGTAGTTGATTATAAGAGACTTTTGAAGTCTAGATCAGGGACATATGACTGCTGAGTCCACTGGTTAACTGTTGAACTGGAAGAGCTGAGGTATTTGATACAGTATTATTTTTTCTCCAAATGCTTTATTAACTTCTGGTTTACATAATTCATTTCCATCCGATTTTGAGTTACAATTTTTCCCCTACCCACCACCCCAGAATAACAGTCATACAGGATATTACCTCATCCAATCTGCTCTCTCCCATCTCTTTTCCCATACCCCTTTCGACTTTCCAATAGGGCAAGGTGAATTCCCGTGCCCTATTGCCTGCACATCTTATCTCCCAATTATATACAAAATAGAATTAATCATAGTATTTACATATTTTTATAAAAATTGATTTTAAAAGGAAGATAAGCAACTCAGTATATGCTGTATATGTGTAGCTATGCAAAACATTACCCTAGTAGTTATACTGTAAAAGACTGACTATATTTCCCTCCCTCCCATCCCACCTTCCACATGGTCCACACCCCATTTGATGCTGTCCCTTTTCAAAAGCGGGTGCTTCCAACATCCCTCCCCCCAGCCTGCCCTCCCCTCCACCATTTTCCCCCACCCCTCTTCCCCCCACACTACTGTAGGGTGGGATACCATATTTAGTATGCATGTCATTCTCTCCCTGGTCCAAATTCAATGAGAATAAGGTTTTGCCTTTTTGCCTTCCTGTTTTCCCCCTCCCCTGAAACCACCTTCCCCTGCCTCCCCTACATGAGATAGTTCACCCTATTGTCTCTCCCCATCCCCACTCACCACATTACTCTCTCAAATGTTAACCTCACCTTTTAAGTATCATCCCTTCCTATTAAATTTGACCTGTGCCCTCTATCTATGTATACCTGTAAACATATATACACACATTCACATATGTATTCATATGTTCATATATCCTTCTTAAACTATTTTAATGCTGAAAAAAGTTTCATCAGTTACAATTATTGTTTTTCCCTGTAGGAATGTAAATAGTTCAACTCTGATAAGTTCATAGTGATTTCTTTTCCCTGTTTACTTTCTCAAACATCTCTTGCTTCTTGTATCTGAATGTCAAATTTTCTATTCAACTCTGGTTTTTTCCTCAAGAATGCTTGAAAGTCCTCTATTCCACTGAATGACCAAATTTTCCCCTGAAACATGATACTCAGTTTTGCTGGGTAGTTGATTCTTTGTTTTAATCCTAGGTCCTTTGACCTGCAAAATATCATATTCCATGCCCTTTGGTCCCTCAGTGTAAAAGCTGCCAGATCCTGTGTTAACCTGATTGTGTTTCCACAATATTGAAATTGTTTCTTCCTGGCTGCTTGTAATATTCTCTCCTTGATCTGGGAATTCTGGAACCTGGCTACAATATTCCTAGGAGTTTTCTTTTTGGGGATCTTTTCCAGGAGTTGATCTGTGGATTCTTTCAACCTCTATTTTGCACTCTGGTTCTAAAACATCCAGGCAGTTTTCCTTGAGGATTTCTTGAAGGATGATTTCTAGATTCTTTCTTTGATCATGGGTTTCAGGTAGTCCAATAAATTTTAGATTGTCTCTCCTGGATCTATTTTCCAGGTTAGTGGTTTTTCCCATGAGATATTGGGAATTGCCTTCTATTCTTTCATTTCTTTGGATCTGCTTAATAGCATCTTGATTTCTCGTAAAATCACTAGCTTCCATTTGGTCCAGTCTAATTCTGAAGGAATGAGTCTCCTCAGTGAGCTTTTGAGATTCTTTTTCCATCTCGCAAATTTGGCTTTTTGAGACATTCTTCTCATTGCCTTTCTGACCCTCTTTTGCCATTTGAGTTAGTCTATTTTTTAAAGTTGTTATTTTCCTCAGTCAGGCTGTTGACTGTCATTTCATACTTTTCTTGCATCTTTCTCATTTCTCTTCCCAATTTACCCCCACTTCTCTTCTCTGCTTCTTAAGGTCCTCTATGGCCTGTAGCCAGCTTGTATTTTCATTTGGGGCTTTTGGTGCAGGAGTTCTGACCTCCCAGTCCTCCTCCTGTTCCATGCTTTGATCCTCTTTGCCCCCAAAGTAGGTGTCTAATGTTGCATTTTTCTGTTTATTTTGTTTCCTTTGCCTAGGTATGTTGCCACTCAATTACTTGACTTTTGGGCTTTTTGCCACAGTAGGACTTTGCCACCAGCCAGGGGAATTTCTGTCCCAAAATGGGGTTTTCTCAACTTCCAGAGGTATTAGTTGGGTGGCTTCTGTGAAGCCTCCACATGCTCTGGCAAGCTGGTCACGCACCCCAAGACCTCCACCCCAGACCACAATCCAGATCCAAGAAGGGTAAAGCAATTGTGCTTCTCCCCTACCCCCCAGACTGGTCACTGTATCCCCCTGCAGTTCGCAGGCTAAGAGCTTCTCACCCCTAGGGGAAGAAGCTGACACATTCTCCCAACCATTCCCAACGTCCATAGGGCACTAACCTCTCACTTTGTCCTAGGCATCTATGTGTTGAATTCTGGAAATGCCACAGCTCCTGGTGTTCTGGGGTCCCTCCAGCTGGTTGCTGGTCTGGCCACCCTCGGGCTAAAACCGTGACTCACGTGGGCCTGACCAGAATGCTGTGCTGGAAGCTCAAAGAGCTCTGCACTGGCGGCTCCCAGAGTGCTGTGCTAGCCGCTTGCTGCCGGGCTGCTGGACTGTCCTCAGTGCGAGGTTAGCTATTCTCTGTCATTTTGTGTGTTCTGGAGCTGCATAGGTCATTCAGACACCCCCTTTTACATAATTTTTAAGTGGTGTGGGTTGGAGCTCCATGGAAGTGCTGTTTCTACTCCATCTTGACTCTGCCCCCTTTTTGATACAATTTTTAAGAAGGAAATAGTTTGTAGTTTGCATTGTCTTCATAATCACTTTTAAGGTGACCAAGATGAGACTCCAGGGAGATAAAGGGAAGGATAGAATCCTTTCTTTTTCCTAGGTGTCATGAGGCAATCCATCCAAGGGGCAACTGGTTCTGGGAAGTCTCAAATTGGGCAAGCTTGAGCCTGGGTCCCTGACAGCCCCTGCTTCATTTGTGTTCCCTTTACTTAGGTAAGTGAACTGGTGAGCTTGAAAAGTTTATGAGCAGTGAAGGCATCATCTATTATAATGGTTAAGTTTGCAGCAAAAACAATATCAAGAGTGGGCTGGTAGCAAGAGAAGTGTATGAGTCAGTCAGCTGATGGATCATAGTGCCTAAGGTAGAACTGAAATAGAAATGCATGATATGATGATGATCATCAACCTCCCAGCCAAGTGTATGATGTAGTTATAAGTTTCTGAATCATGTTTAAATTGTTCTATTAATATTTACTGAGATACTTAATATGTTTAGCATTGCAGAATTGCTTTATATGTAAGGATAAATAACTTGTTCCATACTTGATTTATATTGTGTCCTTCTCCTCTATTTTTTTTTGAGAGCAGTTGGGGTTAAGTGACTTGCCCAAGGTCACATGGTTAGTTTTTGTATTAAGTATCTGAGGCCAGATTTGAACTCAGGTCTTCCTGACTCCAGGGCCAGGACTCTATTCACTGCACCACCTAGCTGCCCCTGGTCCCTCTCCTCTTGCTTTGAACAACACATTAAACTTCTAAACCATAAGCCCCAAGACATCATGGTGGGGATGAGTCAGTGAGTGAGAGAAGGGGGAGCCCAGTTCCCTAATGAAAGGTTGATCTTCCATGTAAATGAATCCATGCCAAGTCAACAATATTTAGATAGAGGACAGAGAGCGGTGAAGGTCACTAAGTCCTGTGACACCAGACAAGCACAGACTCTATGTTCTAGCTAGACATGACTTTAATTTCAACTGCATGTCAACTCTATAAACTCAGAGATGAAAATGTTGACGGGTACATGCTTGTGGTTTGGCCATTCAAACAGTCATTCTAAGAAATAATCACTATGCTTATTGTCATAAAGGTCGAGTTCCCTAACTTACTCAGAAATTATCACTTGCCATACCTGCTTATTGATGTAGCGCACCATTCCAAGTGTACAGAAAAAAACAATATTTAATTTTAAACTAATTGTCAATATTCTATTTGGTATCTTAGCTCAGTAGTAAATGATAATAGGGAAATGCTTCAATATTGGAAAATAAAATTGTGGCTAAACAATGTTTTCACATAAGTGGGGGCAAGCATTGACCAAAGAAACAAAGGTTGTTATCTGTTCCTGATTTTTTTTTTCAGTTAGGTGTGGTAGGAGAGAATGAGATATTGAGTATGAGAGTTTGTATGTTGGGAAGTGGAGGAGAGAGGGGGGGTAGTTTGGTGTGAAAGAGCAGAGGGATTCTCTACCTTGCAATAAAAGATGGCAAGGTGATAAATTAGTGCTCTCAACTGAAATTGATTACTTTGTGTTCCCATCCAGTTCACATGGCAGCAACACAGATGCTCTGAAACACCTTAACGACACATTGGAGAAAACCTTTCAAGTTGGTCTTATACAGGGTTCTTCCCCTTCCCCCTCCTCTCATTGGCTCAAAGGAGAAAGTACCATGTATCCTGTGTATATTACAGGAAGTTCCATATCTATGTGTGTATAGACATATACATATATATGTAAAATGTACATGCACCTGCTTATATGTCTATATTTGTATATGTGCATGTATTCTTGCATTTCGTCTATATACACATATGCTTTATATCTGGATACATTTGTGTATATGCATGCATATGAGTGTGCATATGTGTACATTCATGTATGTGCATACTTAAATATACATATATATGCATATGCATATACACATACATGCATATATAAAATCTTCCTTTACATATCAGGAGTTCTTGATACAATCCTACAAACTTAAAATGCTAAAACGACAAATGTAGCAGTTTTGTCTACCTAATGCTAGGATATATTTTTCATTCTCAGGAGAAGGAGTTTATATAGCAAAAGATTGAAACAGCATCAAACCACCTAGAGGTAATCATCTCCAAGGATGGTCCAATAAAACATAAGACAAGTTAGAGGGTTTATGAAATGAGCTGAAGTGTGTTTGGTTTGCACACAAAGATTTAAATTTCCCACTTAAGCAAATAGTAAGCAAGATTGACTTATTTTACTCTATCTTTAGAATTTAAGCCTATTGAAAGTACTTTGGGGAAAAAATACATATTGGAATGAGCTGATTGCTATTGAAATGTGATTAATTTCATTGTCATGGGATCCTGGTGATAGAAAGGGAGGGTGAACTAAGGACAAAAGCAAAAAAGTAAACACTTCACTTATTGACATAAAGATTGTTCCCTAAGTTACCTGGGAACCATCACCACAGCACCTTCTTGCTGCTCCCTCTAAATCTCAAACATACATATAAAAGTAATCTTTTATTTTGACTAATTACTACTATTCTATTTGACATCTTGGCTCAGCAGTATATGATAAGTGGAACATTTCAGTAAAACCTCAAGAGTCAAGTATTGCCCATGGATTCTTATTTCTTAGGTATTATTTTATTTCTAATGAAGACAAGAAATTTAAAAACAAAAGTTCTTTTGTTAAATCCAACAAACTTGATCTCAGAGGCAGGGTAGATAGAAAGTCCACTTCTGGCAGACAAGAAGACTTGACTTCAAGTCTAGCCTCTGACATGTATTGACTGTGGGACCCTGGGAAAGTCACTTAACCTCTCTATGTGCTAGGCAACTCTATAATACTTAAAGTTGTAAAGAATGAGATGTTTATTGGCAGAAGAAATTTCTCACCAGGAGTTCCCTATACTGATAAAATCACAGGTCCAGTAAAAAATTAAATTAAATTTTAAAAACCCTGAAGCATGAGAAAACAGCCATTCATTCAGGATACAATATTATCTAAGGATGGCATTGAACTGAGTACCCCTGGAAGTCTTTCAGCTGCATGGATATTTCAGCTCAAGTAGTCAACTACATCTCATCTGATTTTTCTAAAAAAAATTATTAACTGAACAAATAGCTGAGCTAATTTGGTATCATATTGACACAGTGTGGGTAGCAGCATTCAGTTAAGATTTTTGAACCCAAATTCTGAATACTTAATACATTATTTTTAAAGATCATCATGTAACAACAAAAACTGTGACTATAAAGGTGATTCAATAAGATTTTCCCACTAAAATTATATGACTAGAAATCATAGGAGAATAAAATTTATAAGTACAAGGACAGACAAAAATATTATACAACTACTTTAAAATTAAATAATATTTATAATAAAATTATAGATTCAAGGATAGACATATCATCAGAACACTCAGTACCTTCTGCCCTAAAGGGAAGAGCAAGTAACCCCTCCCAAAGCCTCTATTCTATTTAAAGAGACATTTTTAGTCTAAGCAACTCATCATTTCTCAGCAGCTACACTCCTTGGACTGGACTCCACCACGCCTGGATGGCAGGCACTTTCTATCCTATCCTCTTCCTGCCCCAACCATCCTCAGCTTCTTTTTTGTGGGTTGTTTTCCCCCATTAGACTATAAACTTCCTTAGAGCAGGGATTGTCTTTTCCTTAAGGGTATTCCTAGTGTTTAGTGCAATACCAAGCACATAAAGGATGCTTAATAAATGTTTACTGACTGATTGACTTTATGCTTGTGTGTCTCAAAAGGTTGAAATATATTATGGATTTCGATATGCACAAGAAATGGTATAAAAGACCATTGAGAAAGAGGTAACAAGCAATCATATATGAAGAGTGAGTGGCCAGAAATGGACAGCCCAAATGTCATACTTATGTCCATGAAATATATTTTAATGGAGGAATGGTGGTCTAATTCTTTATGGAAGACTTATGGAAAGCCAAGAACAAGAAATACATACTTACACTGAGAAGATGTGGAGAGACTGTGACCAGTATCAGTGGATAGAGTTTCCATAGTAATGAGATAGTCAGACATTGTAAACATTTTTATCATTTCCTCCTATATTGGTTTGAAAATAGTGAGTCTTTATGGCTTTATCTATAACATCTAATGAATCTTTATGGCTTTAAATTATATCAATGTCTATACAGGTGAATATGCTAGAGACACAAATATTTTCAAAAGAGAACATTTAAGATAATGGCCTGTATTGATGGTTTCAAAGCATTTATACTCTTTTATCAAGTAAAATGGTGTGGTAATTTTTTCTAACAAGAGCCCTCTTTCCTCCACAATGAACAAAATTATTATGCAAGTTAGATAATGTTTAAAAAGTATTTGTCCTAAAAGTCAGTCTTCTTCTATGCACACTACAGAGAAAAGCAAGTAAATCACATTCAAAATTAGTATATTCTTGTCTGCAAAACTGTTTTAATAAAAAAAAAAGAAATCTTAAAAAGAGAAGCCCTGAGTCTATATGTAACAGTTAACATTTATATAGTGCCTAATATGTGCTAGGCTAGGCATTGTGCTAAGAACTTTAAAAAATATTACCTCATTTGATTCTCAAAATAACTCTAAGAGGTGATGCTGCTATCAACCTCATTTTACAGATGAGGAAATTGAAGCAAACAGTGGTTAAGTGACTAGTCTAAGATCACATAGCTAGTAAATTTCTGAGACTAGATTTGAGCCTACATCTTCCTGAATCCAGGCCCAGTGTTCTCTCCATTGTGTCACCTAGCTGCAGAGTATTAATTAGAATTAGTTGTTTCAGACATCGAATAAAAATAATATTACTTTTGCATTTGCATAGTTTAGGTTTTTTAAAAAGTACTGTTGAGTATGTTATCTGTATGTTGACTATTATCTTCATTCCATTTTCTCCCTAACCTAAGAATATATTCCTCAGTTGCCAGGCTCTGATTGTTGAACTTTCTCCTTATCTTGTCTTGCACCAAGCTTCTGTGACACTTTCTAACTATTTCCATACCATGCATTTGCTTTCCAGCTTTATGTGTTGTGTTCCCTATTAGAATATCAACTCCTTGAGGGCAGAGTCTGTCTTGCTTTGTTTTATTTGTATCCCCTAGCTTAGCACAGTTCTTGGCATATCATAAACACTTAATAAATTATCTTTTTTTTTTCTTTTCTCTCTCCTCTCTTTTAGCCTAACACTTGTCATTCAAGACCAAAAGAGTAGAAGATTCCTAATTTACATATCAATAAACATAAACATAGAAAGGTAAGACACTTGCCCAAGATCATACCAAAAGTTACTGGTAGAGCCAGGACAAAAATTCAGCTCTTGATAATTCCCTGGTCACTGTTTCTTTGGTGTGGGTTGGACTAATATGTCACCTGAGGTCACTCATCTCTAAACCTGTTTAAATTAATCCCTAAGGCTCTTTGTCCCGATTCCTGTCTCCAATTTCTGCCTGTTAAAATTGCCCCCATCCTTCAAGAGTCAATTCAAATGTTATCTCCTCCATTAAACCCTCCTTAAATTATTTCATATTGAAGTGCATTTTTTTACATTCACCATATTCTAATTTGTATTGTGTTTATCTTTGTATGTCCCATTTTCTCCTCCAGGATTATAAACTCCTTAAGAGCACTGTCTGTATTTCAAGGATATTTTTATGTCACCCATGAACAGCCATGGTGTAGTACAGTATCGAGGCTGCTAAATGAAATGAATTTAAGTCTTATGTCCTTTTTAGCCCAACTGAAGGACAGTATCAATATCAACTCCTTAAGCAACTACCATGATGTCAATCACGTTGGTGTCATGTAACCCTCAGAATATAGGACCTGAGTTGACTACCATTACTCACCACATGCCAGGGAAAAGACTGGTTTAGCTTTTCTCCTACTTAAAAAAAATGGAGCTGAGGTCTTCAACAGAAATTTAACAAAACCATGTAAAATTTCCAGGAGAAGATGAAGCAATGTCATTTCTATGTGAGCTTTTAACTTAATAGTAAGAGTACAATTTAGATGAATGGGAACCTGCATAAAATTATACTCGGGGAAATTTAACAGGACTTTGTTGAGGTAGTTGTTACATTTCCCCATATTGAATAAAATAATAAATTATTTGAATAGTTCTATTATCTGTTCTTAACTGAAACATACAGTGCCTGTCCTATTTCTTCAAAAAGCTTGTTAATATGCAATCACCTAGTACAACTGCTAAGTTTTTAAAGGTCACCTATGTTTTATTCATAAAGGGTGGTTTTCTGGAGGGAAAAAGGTTACAATGTCATGTAATACCATATTCTGATAGAGGCTTCACTTTCAAATGTACTTTCTAATGGTTTGTACAGGAAAATGCGAAATTTTGGGGAGGGGAAAGGAAGAATTTCAAAGATCTCAGTGAAGCTTACACTGGGGTTAGTGGAGATCTTATAAACATAAAGTATCTAGTCCACCTTTTAATTGTATGAGCTTCAAGGAAAACATGGTGACCCAAGATACTATGATGTAACTTAAATGGAAAATGTCTAGTATCTTCTTTCATGACTAAGTCCTATAAGATTTCATAGAATTTTAGATTTGGAAAGGACCTTTTATATATCAGTCAATATCTCCATTCTCCAGAATATGAAATAGTCATTTAAAATTTAATAACCTGTATAGTCAGGTAGAGCCAGACCTAGAGCTCCATCATGAATATGATTTCAACTTAAAGAACAAAAAAAAGGTACAAAGAAAATTTGCTATAAGGAACATTTTTACATATATATGACATTTTGTCAAAATGGTTTTAAATGGTAAAAATGTAAAACTAATTCCCAAACCTCTATAATAGAAATTGAATATAAATTATGGATAAAATTGGAGCCTTGTGAAATTTGTAGGAGCAATTAGCACTCTTCTTTAAGAATAGTTGTAACTCCCTGCTTATTTAGAGAATGTTTTACATAGTTTTAGTGGCTATTATGGTCAAAATACAAACTAATGAAAAAAAATTTACTGATAATTTCTCCAATAAGTACTTCAAATATCTCTAGGAAATTTGTTTTGCAGGTTGGAGTTAAAAGACTATTATTAGACTTAGCATTTTATGGTTATGGTTAGGAAGATTTAATTTCCCTTGCTTCCAATCTTGACTAATATTTAAGCTTTACTGACTAATTTGAATTGTGATGAGGCTCAGACATCTATCAATATATCAGGATGGAGAAATAAATAAGAGGATAAAAAGGAGAAAAAAGAGGAGGTAAAAGAAGAGAATGAGGATTAAGAGGAGGAAACAGTTGAGAATGAAGGGGAAGAAGATGAAGAAGTGGAAGAAAAAGAATAAGAGAAGATGAGAAAGAAAGCAGAAAAGAGAAAGAGGAAAAAGAAAAGTAAAGGAGGCAGAAGACAAGGAAGTCAATGTGATATGAATATAAGAATTGCTTTGTGGAGTTGACAACTATTGGGCATCATAGCTTAAGAAAAATAATTAATATGAAAAATTGTTGCCAAATCTACAAGAATTCTCAGGTTAGCTTTAAACCCAATCTTCTTGTGAACATACTAAACTGATGCTGATAAGCATCTAGTATTTCAGGAAATTGAAACCTCAGCCTAGGGGCATTAAAAGAGGAATTTAGAATTTTGTACAAATACATGTAGGTCAAAGTGAGGAAGGGGAGGCGGTGTCAAAACATGGGTGATAGTGAAACCACTAGTAGGGAGTCTTGAAAATCAAAAGAACTGGAGGAGTTTGAAAGTTTACCAAACAGGTCTAACAAGTCTTGTTTTGTCTTGTTCTGTGTGTGTGTGTGTGTGTGTGTGTGTGTGTGTCTGTCTATCTCTCTGTCTCTGTCTCTTTCATCCATTTAAATCTTTACATTCAGATCTGACTGACTCTTTGACTTAATCCTCACAGAGAATGTGCTCAACTTTCTCCTCTCTTTTCAAGCCCCTAACTCCACTGCACTCCACCTCCCTCTCAGAGTATGACCTTGTCTTATCAAGAACATTGGTTCTGTCCAAATGGGCTTCAATTTCCTATATGTAAAATTAAGGGTTTGAACTTGATGACCTCAATGAGCCATTCTTCTCTAAAACCTCTGATTCCACATTCTCCATGTCTCAAAATCTGTTTATATTCCTACCTTTTCCTCTTCTTTATCAGAGGATGAGAAGATCTCCTTACTGAGACTAACCCCTGCCCAGGTAATCTGGAACTATAATGTGGCCCTTATTCCATCTCCTCTTTTATTTTCTCCATTCCTCAGGCTTATTCCAACTACCTAAAAACATATTTCTGTCTCCTCAGTGAGAAAAGCTGAACAAACAAAAAGTTCTTTTCTTGACTTTAAATCTACTCATTTTTGTGTGTTACTAATCACTGATAAATCCCTAGAGTTGCCATCACTTACTGCCTGAACTCCCTTACCACCTAATCCCCCCGTTACTTCCTCCCCCTGCCCCAGTCTGACTTCCATATACAGTTCTTTCTTCTCACCAAGGTGACCAAAATTCTCTAATTTTTAAATCTAGTGGATTTTGTCAGTCTTTTTCTTTTCTACATCTTATAAATCCTTAAGGAGATACTCTCAACCAAGACTCTTTGCAAGCAGTCTCCTAATTTCCATTTATACATATATTCAACTATTATAGGAGATTGGGACTACCCTCCTTAACATGGTCTGACAACATCCTACTATAATGTTTTAAGATTAGAGGTAAAATTTGCCTTTAAATATGAAATAAGTTATAAAATAATCCATGTGGAACAATAATAAGAAATACGTTGGCTTAGAGTCCTTAGATCTTATTTTTGTTAATATTATGGCAGTTTTAAATGCAGTATTCTAACAAATTATTTTATTCTACCTGAAACTCTGAGCCAAGCATAAAATTTAATAAAACTAATAAATCTTATAAAAAGAATTTGTATACTATACAAAAATGTTGTATAAAACCTCTCTAAGCTGCTTTGAGAATGAAAAAAAGAGTGGAATTAGTGATATCGTGCCCATTAAAAAGTCTAAATGTTCAATCTCACCAAATATAGAATTTTGGAGGGGAGTACTATGGAGGAGAAAATGGCAAACCATTCCAGTATCTTTGGGAAGAAAACCCCAAATGGGGACAAGATTGAAATAACAAAAACAACAACAACACTAAATACAGATGATTAAACCATTCCTATATTCATACTCCTAGGACAAGTTCCCAGGTTTGCTCGTTACTACTCAGGCCTGTAAACTCACCAAACTAAACATTGGCATTATATGAGACAGAGATTAGGCCTGCTATAGAGCATAGTGGAAGACCTGGGGCAAATCATTTAATAACTCATTAAGCAATTATGTAAAAAATGTTCAAAAGGGGTGGATCTTCATTGGCAGAGGGAGCTTCTGATAAATAGGGAAGAAATTCATACCCCTATATAACTAACTACTTAAATCTATCCTTTTTCCTTGAGTTTAAACCCCCATCTTTAAATGGATGTCCTGACTTCAGCTTAAACTCAACATTTCTTCAAAGCATTTTATTCTTCCCTGAAACCAATTTCACATCATCCTTCCATGTTTCTGTCATGAGCACAGTTGGAGAGAGAAGGCCTTGTTTGGAATCCTAGCCACATTACTTCTACACTTGACACATCTGATGGTCATTTTAGCACTTTAAGTCTCAGTTTTCTCCTTTGTAAAACAGGTGTACCAATAAGGTTGCTGGGAGGATTAAAGAAAATGATTTAAACTTAAAATGCTATATCATTATTATCATTGTAGTATTTTTGTTGTTATTATTTTCCAATCACCCAGCCTCTGAACCATAAGATTATCCTTGACTCCTCCCTTTCCCTCTATATTCAATTAGTCACTAATTCCTACTGAGTCTTCTTTATGAATGAATGTTAGCGTTTTGGAATTATGACTAGCCTTGGAGTCAGGATACTTGCACCCTACTTCAGACTCCACCACTCATTGTGGATCTTTGGATAAGTCACTAACCTTCTCTGGTTTCTCAATTTTAACATTTCTAAAATGTAGGAATTAGAGGAATTGATATTTAATATAGCTAGTACTCTAATAGTCTGTCATTTCTCTATGGCTTCATTTTATTCTTTTCATTTCCAATCTAACACAGGTCCCTAGAATCTTATGCCTCTCCTGGCCATTGCTAATAGCTTGTGAACCCTTTTGAGCCTCTAGAAGGAATGCAGGGCCAGGGATGAGTCACTTTCCTTTGGCCTCGTTTACTCAGGAGTTGTTTTTCACTTTAGCTCAGACTTCAGGCAGAACTAAAAGCCTCTTACTCAATGATATGCTATTGTGTGTATGTAGCTGCTTCATTATGACCACTTTATACAATTCTGAAAGAACATGACATTGAATTGTAAGCAAATGGTGCAACTCTTTAGCTTTATGAAGCTGACAAGGTCTTTGGAGTTATTAAACTATTGAGAAAGCAATTTGTCCCAACGTTCAGTCTCCAAGTTGGCTTACTAAACATATTTCAACCTAAATGAGATTCTAAATCTATGTATTCATTAGGCCTATTTAGCAGCAGTGACATTTCTTTGGCAAAACACATTCTATCAGAGAGCCTGTTTGGTCCAAGATCTTTTTAGCTGAGGCCTTGACATTAGAAACAAAAAGTAGTCAATATTCTCCAGCACTTCTCCACCCACTCCAACTTTTTTTTTTTTTTGAGGTCTGGTATAACTCTTTGATTTGGCATATTTCCTAAAAAAAACACATTTTTTTTTAAGGAGAAAGAATTACTTTTCTGCATTGTGTGTATATATGTGTATGTTTCTGTTTGGTTTTTCCACTTAGTTCCTTTTCTATAAGATCATCCTCTCACCAGCAGAGATTCCAGACAACACAGAGTTCAGACAATCTGGGACAATAAGAAGGAATGGGTTTTTCTCTCCAAAGTGTTACTGTATTGTACATATCATAACTACCCTACAGTTATTATTGAGCCCATTATTAGAGCCTTTCCTACTGCTTTTATCAACTGAAGAATTCTAGATCACAAACCATGCATCAACGTTTAAACATCTGGTTCAAGGAAAAGGAGGAGAAAAATCATGAGTGTTTTTTCTCATCTCATTTTAGCAACTAGTTTCAACTTCATTTTTCAGACATTTTTAAAGAATTCTTGGTCAGTGGGAAGTGTGCTGTTATGCACTTACATAGTGAAACAATTAAAAATGGGAGGCCTTAGATAAGTCACAAACTTAATAATCAAGAATTGGCTTCTCTTTTCCTTTTGTTTTAACAAGATTGGGTATAACCATCCTTTCTGATAGTCTTTACTCCCTTGGCTCCAATGACAATGTGCTTTATGGTGTTTCTCTCAATGGTCTGACACTTTTGTTTGTTTATTTTAGTTTTTGTAAGGTTTTGTGTGTGTGTGTGTGTGAGTTTTTGTTTGTTTATTTTTTGGCAGATCTTTAGCTATCTGAAATTGTGCCTGGAGTATTTCAGGAGAAAATATCAGTGACTCAGAGGACAGTCCACCAAGAATGTATTTGCATCAAAACAATAGCTCATCCCCTCAATGAGGGTTTATTTTTGTGGGGTCCGTGCAGATAGAATTCAGGGTGGGGCATGACCTTGGATGGGAAAAATTAAATCTTTATTTTCACTAACCTCCACATAAAATTTAACATTTCATATAATTTATTAACCATTGACTACTAATCAAATTTATTGACTATTGATGAGTAATCTCAGCCTTCCCATTATTTTGATTACTTATGAATAGATGGCTCCCTCACCAATCTCTTCCCTAACATGCAGTTTCACATTTCAAATTGCCTACTATATACCCCTAACTTTCATGCCCTGAAGCCCTGCATTCCCTTCAAAACATGTCCAGAACTGAACTCATCACCTGTCCTTGTTACACCTACTTCTCTTTTGGATTTTTCTATTTCTGAGGATGTTGTCATCATCATCCTCCCATCTACTCTTATCTTCTTATCTGCATAGCTTATCATTATTTATGATGTGTATTATATTCCCCTTCCTGACCTAATTAATTAAAGTAAATTCAACAAATATTTATTTATTTATTTTTGCTTTTTTGGAGGGCAGTTGGGGTTAAGTGACTTGCCCAAGTAAGTGTTAAGTGGCTGAGGCCGAATTGGAACTCAGGTCCTCTTGACTCCAGGGCCTGTGCTCTGTTTATGGCACCACCTAGCCAACCCCATCAACAAGCATATATTAAGCAGTTATCATGTACCAAGCACCATTTCATGTGCAAAGGCTACATATTAGCGTGTTGGAATGATGACTAGCCTTGGAGCAGTCCCTGACCTCAAGAAGCTAATACTGTTTGTTCTAATTCAAGTTGAGACTATGAGGAGGAGCAGTGGCTCAAATTAGATTTTATGGTTCTTGAGAATGGGGACTTTATCAATTTCATCTTTGTGTCTCTGGCATGTAGCCCTATAAGTTACAAACATCAAGCGTTTAATAAATTCTCGTTGAATTAAATTGTTTTTCTTATAGTGTTCATTCATTCTATGGTGCATAAGGTGAAGCGGCCAGTTGGTCCTGTGGATGAACTATATATTCAGTTGATTTCCTACTTGCCACATTATTAACATAAGGCACCCCATGGTTCATTAATGTAGGATATCAGCTGAACAAGACACTTCATGCCTTCACCTTCCCCTTCCCTCTGTCAATAACAACAACCATTACTACTAGGACATCTTTAGGATTTGAATTTCACAGTCTAGCCTCCTATAGTCCATTCACAATGCTTATCCAGCCTCTGAGATCACATTCCTTTTAATTTGTCATATATACTTGTCTACTGAGTATCAGTAACTTAGTAAGTCAGTGGATATTGCATAATAGCATAGAATCTAAACCATCATGTATAACATAGGATGAGACAGTAAAACTGTTCAATAGGAGACCTTGACAGTTTGTGTTGCTCTGACTTTTACTATTACTTTTAGTTTTTATTTCATTTTAAAACTTCATCTTAGATTTGAAAAACCAGAGAATCAGATTTCCCGAATAGTATTATCTTAATCTCTTCCTTTATTTGTACATGTGTAAGAGAAAATAATACAGTTCTGAGTCATGAAACATTCTGTATATTACTCATTCATTCTTTTCTCACCATCTCCTTAATCTCTTCCTGTTTCACAATCCCCAAACCTATGTTCTATTCCTGGGGTTGGAAGAAGATGAGAATCGAAAATAAATTCGAAATATCTGTCAGACAACATTTGCCTCAATTTTCTTTTGTGAAACTAATTATTAAGAATATAAGTATAAAAACAAATTACTCTATGGATCTGATTGCAAATTTTCCTTGGAGTCAAACTATTAGGGAAATCTAAGGTGAAAGTTTAGATGTTTTTTATAAATTAGTTACAAAGCTAGGGTTCTATAAATCGGTCATTTATCTATTAGATTATTGTGTGGCACAAGGCCCAGAGAAACAACATGGCCAAGGATAGGGAGCTATCCTCAGAATCAGGAAGGTCTGGGTTCAAGTCTTGCCCCTTAACATAAACTATGTGACCTGTAATAAATCCAACTAAGATTTTAAATTCTAAGGAAAGGGAGGCAGCACATTGGTAAGAGAGGTTCTTTACCAGGAACTCCTTATACTAATGAATTTATGGTTCCTCTCAAAAATTAAACACACATCAATATTGTCATTTCACCTAGTATTATAAATTTCAGTCTGGAAGGTAACTTAGAAATTGTCTTCTCCAACTCCCTCATACAAAAAAAAAAGAAAAGAGAGAGAAAGAGAGAGAGAGAGAGAGAGAGAGAGAGAGAGAGAGAGAGAGAGAGAAAGATGCAAGTATTTCTCTGATGTGGTTTTTATATTGATGAAACATAATTTATAATCCTTAATCTGACTATAAAAGGGTATAACACATAGTCTTTCCCCAAGTGCTATATTCTTCTTCAGATTTATCAATAATAATCAAACTGATTGGAACCTTTTAACTACACTGCCTTTGGAAAATATTTCCAGAACAAATATTGACATATGTCTATATCGTACTAAATGACATTACTTTCCTAATGCATAATGAATCTTCTTCTTTTTATCTTTTATTTGCTCCTTTTTATTTTTTTTTGACAAAAGAAAAGAAAAAAGCATACTAGTAAAATTACTTTTCAGTTATAGGTATGTTTCTATTGTTATTTTTCACTTCAGTAACAAGCTTATTTTAAACTTAACTTCTTGGTGTTTAGTTTGGTGTTTATCTTTTGGTGCTTCTTGGTGTTTAGTCTGGACTTATGATTTCTTCCATGTAACCTATGACATGGAGATTTATTCCAACTGATGCAGATGGACAGCACATCTGTAACATAGTCTTAGGATGTTGCCTCAGGCACTAAAAGGTTAAGTGACTAGCCTAGGGTCACACAGCTATATGGGTCAGAGGGAAAGCTCAACCCAGGTCTTTGTGACAGGTTAACCATCCTAAGCTGCCTCTTTAAGCCCAAATTCTATTAGTATTAGTTCTTAAGATGTAAAGATTTTAAGTATCACTAAAAAGATACTCCCATTTCATTTCCCACACTATTTCCAGATCAAGCAGTTTATTTATGTGGGTAGTTTTTTTTCTTTTTTTAACAGGCTAGTAGGAAAAGTAGGAATAACAATTTAGTTACAAGACTCACAGATGTTTTCAGTGATTCAAAGATTGGAAAAATACTTTGAACAAAACAGTAAGCATCATGACAACAATAAACCCAGTTTTAAAGCCATAGAAGACATTGCATCTGTTACCAAATAATGTTGTAATTTTGCATAGTTATACAATTTGCAGATATTGTCTATTTCAATCATGAATTCAAAATTTAAAGTGACTCAGATTCTGGCTCTGCCACTTAGTACCCGTGTAACCTTGGCCAATTTATTTGAGCTCTCTAGCTCT
The DNA here is from genome assembly GCA_011680675.1 of Gymnobelideus leadbeateri. Lineage (NCBI taxonomy): Eukaryota > Metazoa > Chordata > Mammalia > Diprotodontia > Petauridae > Gymnobelideus > Gymnobelideus leadbeateri. Next base: position 51,612 of record WOXC01009697.1, on the reverse strand, counting down.
TTGCTTCCTCCCTAAGATGATGAGGAGGCTCGAATAATGGACCTCTGAGGTCTGTTCCAACTCCAAATATAAACCATTTTTTGAAAAAGAAAGTTTAACTAAGACATACATTATCCACTAAATCTAAGCACTCCAGGTTAAGAACTTCCGATTTAATGGTTGCCTCTGTCAAATGTAGATTTCAGGGGTCTGTGAATCTGGGGGAAAAAAAAACATATATATATATATATATATATATATATATATATATATATATATATGTATATATGTATGTATGTATGTATGTATACACACACACACACCTTTATTTTCATTAACCTCTATCTGAAATTTAGCATTCAGTTCAATTATGAATGTAAGTAGTAATCATTATTTTGAGAAGGGGCCTGCAGATTCACTGGATTGCCAATGGGGTCCATGAACCCCTGCATTAAATTCTGCGTTTTGAAATGTGATTGCCCTAAGAAATCTTCACATTCTAAGAAAAATGTGAGTACAACATGAATATTTTGGGATAGTGTGAGACTAGCCTTTAGAGCAATAAGGAATAAATGATAACCAGATTTTTTGTTTTAGTTCTGAACCCATGTTTTAACAATCTATTGCTTCATAGTCTTCGGTATTCTTTTTTTGTAAGAAGCAACATCATCTACACAAGCAGAGCACATATACCAACCAAATCAGAAAGAAGCAATTCAAAATCCGAAACACCCCCCCACCATGGCAAATTTTAATGGATAAGCTTATTTGATTCTTTTGGACAGCAAACTGCTTCATGTGTTTAACATCTAAGAAAAAATATACACATACATACACATACTATGCAGTTCATGTTAAATAAGTTAGTTCATAAAATCCAAAAAAAAGACAAAGTAGTCAGAATTATTTTTAGCATGCAGCTAAGTTGTAATCATCTTCAGAGGAACAACTGTATTTCTAGATTTTAAATAGCATTACTTTATCTAAATATACTTCACAGAGCCACATTCCCTAAAAGGTATAAAATAAAGTAGATTGAGATGGATTAGGTTAATTAATGGGTATGAACTGGCCTTTCACCTCAACAATTGTAGACAAGTTCAACCTATGAGCTTAAATCAGAGTTTGCTGTTCTAAGCTCTAGTGGACATTAATTCACATCATATAATTTGGCAGAGTTGGCCCAGAAATGAACTTGCCATGAATTTGACCCTCCAAGTCATAGATGGGACAGGAGAGAGAGAGAGAGAGAGAGAAAAAAAAAAGCAACACACCCAATAATACATCGTAGTTGCTTGAGCCTTGTGGATAAAATAGGAAGCACCACTTTATTGTGTTCTACCAGGAGTCTATACAGGTACATTAGATCAAGTAACACCATTGTGAACTTTAATGTTTTCACTGAAAAAATATTTGTATATGTATGTATATATATATATATATGTGTGTGTGTGTATGTGTGTGTATGTGTATATATATATATATATATATATATATATATATATATATATATATATATATGTAGTAAGGATACAATACTCACTGGTATTTTAAAATGATGAACAGTGATACTAATGCCTGACATATATATATGTATATGTATATCTATGTATATGTATATGCATATGATCTTTTTGGCTTACAGAATACTTCATACACATTATTATATTTGATCCTCATAAAACTCTGGGAAATAGGATCACAGGTTTAGATCTAGACATTTTCTTAGAAACCATCAAGAACAGCCCCCTCATTTTACAGATTACAAAACTGAGGTAAAAAGAGATGAAAAGATTTGTCTAGGTTCATGGTTAGTCTCTATGTGATGGGAGAATTTGAGACCAGGCCTTCCTCAGTCCAAACTGAATGCCCCGGCTGCTAAGCCAGTGGTATCAGACCCAAATAGAAACTGAAGTCACTAGATTGTATGTAAGGATTCTTGTGGCTGAATGGCGATTAAGAAAAGCACATATTAACATTATCTGCATCCTATTCTATTTTTATGTATTTTTTCAGATATTCCCCAATTATATTTATCTTTAGGCCCAAGACTGGAATGTTGTGGGCAGTTTATTTAACACTTCAACACTAAACCATGATGCCTCTCAACTAAGGTTAAGAGAACTTAAGCTACAATCACTAGTCACAGGAGTTAATGTAGTCATACTATGTCAAACTGGTAGGGAACATAACCTCAGCCCCATTCTTCAGATGAGAAGAATGAGCTTTATTCTTAGTAGAAAAATATATGAACATGATTAATGTGGAAATAAGTTTAACATGGTTGCACATATATAACCTGTATCAGAATGTTTGCCATCATAGGAGAGGGGAGAGAAAAATTTTGAACTCAAAACCCTATAAAAATTAATGTTGAAAACTATCTTTACAAGTAATTGGAAAAAATAAAATACTTTAAATTATATACATACATAGCTATGTATATGTACATAGATATACATATATGACTATAACCATCTTATTACACTTCTGTGGTTTCTAGAATTTTAAAAATACATTCAATGGGGCGACTAGGTGGCACAGTGAGTAGAGTGCCAGACCTGGAGTCAGAAGGACCTGAGTTCGGATCCAGCCTCAGGCACTTAACACACACAAAGAAAAATCTAGCCGTGTAACCTTGGGCAAGTTACTTAACCCCAATTGCCCTCCAAAAAGCCAAAAAAAAAAATACATTCAACTGAACAATTAAAAGATTGCATTTTAAAGTACTTCCTATATGAAAGGCACTGATTTTTTTTTTAAGGTATATTAACACTGATCTAACTCTCAAGATGCTTTCAGGCTAATAGAGGTTGGGGGAGAGAAGTACATAAGTACATAAACATAATATAATATAAGGTAGAGTACAAAGGCGTAAACTTATGAAAAGTTTAAAGAGGGAGAGGTCACTTTTACTTAGGTATTGGAGGGAAGGTGGTGCCAGGAGAGACTTTATAAAAAGATATCTGAGTCAGTATTGGAAAAAAGGTGGTTAGAAATCTCAACAAAATAATAGCATCTAATATTGCCATGGTTGTTTTCTTACTATCTAATAAACTATATTCATTTAAAAATTCCAGTAATTACATAAGCCCAAGGTTTAAAATAACTTATCTATATTACTTCCGTATAACCAGACTACTGGGATATCCTTTAGAAATTATTTTTATATTGTTCACTGTCTAGGTCAGACTTCAGAGGGAGGGAGGGATCACATTTAGTGCCTGTTCCTTCAACTTTTTCTCTTGGAACAATCTTTTGTGATTGAAAGCAGCACCAGTGGTCAGACCCAACCTGTCCAACTCAGGATAGAAGGTCAACTGAATAACCTTCTTGCTAATATACAATGTTAGTTTTCAGAAACTCAGTCATTCAGCTAGACTGAGAGTCAAGCTGGTTTGAATCAGAAAGCTGTGAATGACAGAGGGGTGGATGGATTTCAGGGAAGCCTTCTGTCAAAAGACAGGCTATGCTAACATGATGAAGCACTCCTTGGGGCTTCAGAGAATAAGATGGTTATTATTGAATATTTGTCCATTTGGCAGTAAGAATATTATTTTACTGTTAATGTAATTCACTCAATACTCAGTGGCTGAAATATACAACACAACCTTTTTTTTTTTAATAACAGGTCATGATTTTTAAAAAAAGGCTACTAGAAAAGAAATATAATAGTCCCAAAACAGAATAAATGAAATAGTGTAAGGTTTGTGTCAGATCACTGTTTGTTCATCTACAAATACAAATCTTACATTAACCTTCTTGTGGTGTTTAAGCTCTAAATGGCAGGGCTGAATATCAAGGATATCTTTGATCTGCTTCTAGTAGAGTCACATGTTTCCTGATAATTTTATTTTGCCTTAACTTAAGCACCCCAAAAAGGTAACACCTAAAATACTTCAGTAATTCAAATCTCATACAATAGTGCTCAACTACCTTCTGGCTGTACAGTACAGCCGAAAGGGTCATACACTTGGCACAGGACCTGACTTAGCTTTCCCCTTAGCTGTGTAATCTCAAGCGAGTTACTTTTTGTCTCTGGGGCACGATATCCTCATTTGTAAAACAGGGGTGGGAGGCTAATCTGGAAGAACTCTAAGGTCCTTCTCAGTTTTCAATCTATGATTCTAAATGAAAACTCACAATATGAGTAAATTCCAAAACGATCTTCCTACAATGGTGATGGTGATCATGGGAGATGATCATGATAACTGGCATTTATATAGCTCTTTAAGTTTTAGAAAGGATGTCAAAATGTTATCACATTTTTCCTCATGGGGTGTACTATGATTATTTCAATTTTACACTTAGGGAAACTGAGGCAGATAGCTATTAAGTGACTTTCCCACGATTACACAGTTAGTAAGTATATAAAGTCAGATTCAAATTCAGTTTTGTAGACTCCAGGTTCTACACTCTATTCATGGCACCCCAGCTGCCTGAATATGCATACCAAATAAATATATCCCCATCTGAAAATAGAAACATTTTCCAAAGAACTTGAGAAATAGCATAACATCAGACATAGCTAGTATTGGTTAACTTTCCATGGCATCCGCTTTGGGTTATCATTTGATTTCTCTCCACTGAGACAATGATTCAGGGATGGGAACGGAGGATAATGGAAGGAGTAAATTGGTTTTCTAATGACTTCCACAGTTGTGAAAAAAATCCAAAGTGAGCATAGCTCTGGAATTTGGAAAATAAATTGCAGCACAACACCACATATGTAATTATCAGACAATGATACTCTGTTTCTGATTAACAACAGATCCAAAGTAAACAGTTCAAGAATAAAAGCTCTTTTTACCACAATTTTTTGCTTCACTATTTAAAATCTTTGTTTCTCTGCATGGCAGTGGGTTTTCAGGCCATTTTTGTGTTCTCCCTAAAAAAAGAAACTTAAATATTTTAAAGATAATTTTCTTCACCTTTAACACATTCCTCAAAAACATTTGCATAGATTGAAACATAGCTAATGGGTATCCCTTAGGCTGAGAGAGAGTTTCTGAAGTGAAAGTTTGGAACTTATAGATGTATCTTTTTAAAGACTAGTAATGGAAAATATGGGTATCTTTAACTAGGTCATTTTCTTTCTTAATGATTCCACCCCACTTTCATTCAGTTTCATTGACACAGAAACCCACTTTAATTCTTCCTTTGAGGGTTAATGCCCTAGAGCAGTGATTCCCCAAATGGGGACTGCTGATCCTTGGGGCTTCTCCTTTACTTAACTAGAGCTTCACTGGGATGTCATATTTCTCTCTCCAGACAATAGCTATGGGACATGAGGGATTGGAAATGAATATTTAAAACATAAAAAGGAGGTCCGTGTAATGCATCAAATGCTAAAGGTGAAGGTGAATGGAAAGAAAGGAAGAAAGGAAGAAAGGAAGAAAGGAAGAAAGAAAGAAAGAAAGAAAGAAAGAAAGAAAGAAAGAAAGAAAGAAAGAAAGAAAGAAAGAAAGAAAGAAAGAAAGGAAGGAAGGAAGGAAGGAAGGAAGGAAGGAAGGAAGGAAGGAAAGAAGGAAGGAAGGAAGGAAGGAAGGAAGGAAGGAAGGAAGGAAGGAAGGAAGGAAGGAATAAAAACTTAATTTTTAGATGAAGATTTTTAGGTCTTTAAAACTGAATTCATTCATCTTCAACTGTCCCTTTTTTCCTTCACCTTAGTCTTTAAATCATGCTAACATTAGTCACTCTATAGTAATATATTAGTGCTAAACTATTTACCTGGGAGGTAGACTGTGTCTTATGATTTTTTTTTTAACAAAGTAAGAAAGGCAGTAAAGTCTCTATGTCCTTGAACCTTCTCAGAAAGTTCCTGAGAAAAGAGAAATGTGAATAATTTGAGACAGCCTGAAAAATGAATGAATAATCTACTGTAATAAGAGCCATGTATGGAAATAACAATGGTTACTGATAGGGAGTTGAATAACAGAGTAAATTGGTTCATTGACCTCTGACCTAAAATGGCCTGAGGTTAGATCTGGATTAAATCACAAGTGAAATGATCATAGAGGTTTTGCTTCAAAAATTAACGCTCAGTTTGATTCACTTTGACAGAAGTAGCACAAGGATACCAATGACTAAATTAAGCAGAATTAGTTTCTTATGCCTGAGAAGTGCATCTGTTGAGGTTAAAGCTATATTCTCAGCTATCTTAGCTCAGTGAGCACCTAAGTTGAAAACAAAGTATTGGCCAAAGATGAAAAAAAAGTGTTCTACACCAGTGCTATTTGAGGAAGATTGCATTTTCATGGATAAAAGTTCATTTCAATCCTAGAAACCTATTAGATACATTACTTTTTAAAATGCATTTATCTTAAGCATAATATTTGTGTTGAAGGCATCCATGCAGCAAAGCACTCAGATTACTACTCAAAGGCTCCCTGTTTTTATTGACCTAAACTCTAACTCAGTAATCTAGGAAAACCTCTGTATTAGATGGTCTATTATGTATATCTTGACTTCTCACTTAACAATCAGGCTACAAAAAGGCATATAAAATAATTTTTATTAAAAAAAGAACATCAGTCTAATTTTTAGATCACTCACCTACTCATTCAATCAATCATTCACAAGCATTTATTAAGTACTTAATATGATCACGGCATTAGGTTAGGTGCTGAGAATACAAATTTTTTAAAAAGAGCCAATACAAAAATTTGTTGAATGAGTATGCTTACAGACCATGTAGTGTAACCATCTTAGTTTGTAGATGAGAAAAACTGGGACCCAGGGAGATTAAGTGATGGTCAAGGTTATATATCTAGTCAATGAAAGAGCTAAGATTCCAACTTGGTTTTCTTTATTTTTCTCCTACTCCTGTTTCCACTTTTCCCAGCTGCCTTTCTCTCCTGACTTAATTTATAATCAATATTACACAAGCAAGCACTTTCTTATTGCATTATATTGCTGTTCACTGTTGTTTCATATTTTCATGTCTCTAGAACAAGAAAATAAACTTACTGAGGGCACGGTATGTACTTCTTCCATAACCCAAGCCTATTACAGTACCGAATAATAGATGCACAATAAATATTTGTTTGATAATTGATTGATTTGTTGGTTGGTTAGTTCAACAAGATTTATTGTTGATTTTTTTTTTATTTTTGTTTTTGTATCTTTAGTCTCTAGCACATAGTAGACACTTAATAAATGAGTACTGATGGATTGATTGACAGATTCCTCTGGCTTCAATGGGACTTAATAAGGTACCCCAAATGTATCTCTAGACAAGTGGTTTGGTACTTGCATGACTTTATGTCCAGAAAAATCACCTCATCCAAGGAGAAGTTGCTGTTTAATTAAATTCATAAATATTCATCCCCTTAGGACTTGTTTTTAACTTTCATGGGTTTAACATTAGAAAATAGGCATTCAGAATTCCTTCTGAATGGAGTTTGAATTATGGAAGCCTACCTATTGCCCCAAGGAAGGTGGAAACAATGTGCTCTAATGGAAACAGCAAAAAGATGATTTTCTTTCTAACACAATCCTAGATTTCTTTTCTTTTCCTTTTTTTTTTTTTTTTTTTTTGTAGTAGAGAATGACTAACCAGAAACCAGATGTCCACATAGCCTCCGTAAGACCACAGGGAAAGGGTCAGAAATAGACACACTGTGTGTTTGAAGAAGACTCAATGGAAAACTACTGGGCATAACGCTGGCCACATCTCCAAACACAGTTAAGCATCTGTGTCTATACTAGTTATACTACCCAACTGTGCTAAATACTACATTAATATTCAAAGTAGTGAATGGTAATAATCAAGAATTGATCATTGCCTATGTCTTTACTAAAGCATATTTGAATTTTGTCATGTGATTGATTTGGTTCCAATGTTATATGGAAAAGAGGAGGTGCATTCATGTTTGCATGGAATATTTATACAAAATTACAACATAAAATCAGTGTTACTATTAAGATGATGACTATAATTATAATTTGTCCATACCTGTGATTTCATCAGTATGGAAATAGCCTTGTGGAAACTCCTTCCTTTAATATAGATCAGCAACTAATTTTAGTCTAAAAGACTTGTTTTGGGCACTGAGAAGAAGTTAAAAATTTGCTTGTGGTCTGACAGCAATTATACAGAATGACCCAAAAGTCTCAGCATAGCTTCGAGTTATATTTATTTCCCTAAGATGTGTGGAACACCCTTTATATCAGAATTAGAACTTGAGCCCAGTTCTTTGTAATTCTCAAACCAGATCTCTTTCCTAACAAACCACACTACCTCTATTATAAACTAGAGGCAAAAAGTCCTTTAAGACAGAACTAGAAAGACAACATTTGGAATTTTTAAAAAAGTTTTTGAAACAAAGGAAAATACAAATAACTATCCTGACCCCTCAGCTGTCTCTTCTCTGCTCCCATCCCCTACTTGACTATATTTTTTTTTAAGAGGAGATAAAATATTGCTGACCTTGACAAGCTACAGGAACAAGGCAGACTACCTAAGGGTTACAGTTCGACATTAGGAGGTGGGATGTTTAGAATTCCAATCCCATGTCTCTCTAAGAGGGTTTTGTAACCTTGGGAAAAATTCTGAAGTATTCCCCTATCTTCATTTCCTTAGTATTTTTAATGGGGATGTACATTTTGCAAAGGATCTTACATTGTGACATGGAAGCAAATAGAGCCAGATCTACATATGAGGTCAAAACAAAATTAAGCATTTTTGAGAGTCAACAAACTGTTGCTACAATTTCTCACCATTTTCTTTTCTTTTTTAAATTTTATTTATTTTTAGTTTACCATATTAAGTTCTACAAGTTTTTGAGTTCCAGATTTTCTCCCCTCCTCTCTCCTCCCCCCTCATTTCCATTTTATCTCAGAACTTACTTCTTGATTTCAGCTGGGATCATGATCAAAAAATGAAAAAGTGTTACATAGAAAAGTTATTATTGTGGACCATGTGACCGGAAGCAGGAAACACAATAAATCTCATGACTGTGGGACCATTATCAGGGGAAAAAAGTCAATTTTAGTATGTCAGAAGTGCTTGTAAAGTAACCAAATAAATATTCAAGCAGAATCATTAAATTGAATGTCAGAGACTTCTGACATTCATATATTACTATTAAATGATGGGCAGAAAGCGATACCCACAGATTCTAATCCCAAGACCACTTCTGGATCCTTGCATGACCTTGTGTAAAGTCTTACTTAACCTCTGCATGCCTCATTAAGTAGATCTACAAAATAGAACTTAATAACAGTAACTTTAAAACATGTACCCTTTAAAGGTCCTGTATATCTGTAAAGTACTATTATTATTACCCACTGGCAAATAAGAGAAGATTTATACTCCAGGTAGAAGGAGCTAATGGTACCAGCATTAACCTATTATCTCCCTTTGCCCTGAACCAAACAGCTTCTTATCACTTTGTTCTTTAAATTCAGCCATAGACCAAAAGTTTCAAATAAAAAAAATCAAAGATAAAAATATATTTGGTAGAGTTGTCATGATAAAATTAAAATGTGTAAAAGTATACATGTTATTCAAATACCATATATTTTCCCATAAAGAGAAAGGGAGGATATAGAGGCATACTTCCCACGTGCTAGCCAGGTACTCTAAATCACATCCATCAAAGGATCACTGGCACACAGCAGGCAACTGGGAAAAATGATACCTTTGAAACTCAACTGGCATAGATGTGTGTATTTATTTTTTAAAAGTGAAACATAAACAGACATGCTGAGAGCAAAGTGTTTTATGAATAAAAAAAGATTTCATATACATATATAAAACTTTTCCCAGTGGGTCACAGAGGATTTATGTGGATGTGAACTCTGTTTACTGTTAGTATTAGAGAAATAGTGGCTTTTTAACAAGTTACTCATGCCTGGAAAAAATCCCAGTTTTGCAAGTTGTCCTAGTTTCTTTGCCAACTGTCCATGGGAATCATTCAGATGGGAAAAGTTCAAATGTGTTTTAAAAGAACTTGCTTAATGGAAAATGGGAAAAAAAGGAAAAAAAAGCAGTAACCCAGTGTGTCAATTGTTAGTTAAATACAAATAAATTATGACACGAATGATTTGTTTTTCTTTAACAGTATTTTAGGAGAGAGAAAAAAATCGTTTTAAACCTCAAACACTTTAAAAAATACTAAGTTTAGATTTTTTTACTTGTCCATGAGCATGAACATTTATTGGTTCTTATTGGTCTAAGAATGTCTTAACAGTGGTATGTGGCCGTATATCTTTGGCATAAAATGAAAAGATTTAACTAGGCTTTCCCCTTCATCCTTTCCTTCATGATCATTTATTTTCTATTAATCCCCAAACAAAATTAGTTTGCTCTTATTCTAAGCATTCAAGACTACAAAATGACTAACATGAAACTAAAAAATGTATTGCACAATTGAAGAAGAACGCACCTGTGAATGACCTCTGAGACATCTTTTAATTTCAATAATCCATGGTTCCATTATTTAATCTTAAGTAGCCAGGGTATTAAAACATGTCACTGATTTCCACCTTCCAAACGACAATGTAGTGCCCTCCACAATGAAGAAGATGAAGCAGAAAAAGAAAATGTTTTGTTAGTTTTTTTTAGAATCACAGAAATTCTGGGTTAGATGGGAGCTTATAAATCTAGTCCATATGCCTCATTTCAGAAATGAGGAAATTATAACCAAGGGATATTAAGTGACTACCTCTAGTCACACAACCAGTCTTGGAAAAGTCAGGACAAAAACTTCAATTTCCTGGTATAGCATCCTTACCTATTGTAATTAAGCACTCTATGTTTGTTCCAGTTTTGCCTTTTAAAATCCCATTTTCTCAAGAATAAAATCTCATGAAGCTTATACATACATACATACATACATACATACATACATACATACGTACGTACGTACATACATACACACACACACACACACACACACACACTTCCCTGAATTTTTTTTTGTTCTTGACCCAGGTTTATTGCTCATTTAAGACATAATGAAAAGAAGAAACTTCAAAATACCACCCACAATTCCACTTAATATGCTGTACTGTGAAAGTGAATTGGTGACTTCATACATAGAAAAAAATCATATGAAAATTTCAGCATGTTTAAAATTTTTATTTTGGGAAAAAAAGCAATTGTACACATTTAAGAATTATTTTCATCACCATGTTTCAACATGAAAAGCTTTGCCAAATTATATAGTTACATTCTTACTTTTATTTGCATTTTAAATTCTTGAATTTTTAGGATTTAATATCTAGGCTGCTCCATTGACTTTGTATCTTGGCAAAACTAGGAGACCCTGCCTGTTCAGAACTAAATATTTTCACATGAAAAAAGTTCTACCACACTAAACTTCTTTTGATTTATAGAATTTCAAGGAAAAAAAAAGACGAGGGCAGGCCTCAGATGCTTTTTTGCCAAGTTGTAAATCAAAAAAGGGACTTAATTTAAAATTTTTCTGACAGGAAGTTAATTCTTCATCTGAGATAAAGTCTTTTAGTATTTTCACATACATACATAAAATAAAGTTTCTAAATTGTACTCAAGCTAGTATTATTCCTACCATGGTTTTAACAAATACCTTGGTTTGCAGCATAAATGCACAGTGTGTTTAATGAAATGAATTAAAAGGAATTTGTTACTGATTTAAAGATTACATTAAATTGATAGATTTTTTCAGTCTTATTTCAAAATATTCCACTGAATTTTGAACTCAAATTTTCAGTTGGTAGTATTTTCCTCAAGCATTAAAAGAAATATAAAAGTATCTTGTACTGATTATTAGATTTATGAAGTGAATATTCTAGAGAAGCTTCCCAAATTCAACCTGTACAGCCCAGAATTTATTATTTCACTACACCCTTCTCAACAAAAACAAACCACAACCAAACCAAACCAAACCAAAATCCTACCCATCTTTTGAACTATATTATTTCTTCTCATGACACCACCATATTTCCATTAATCCAGGTGCCCAAATTCAGTTTTCCTCAACTTCTCATTCTCACTCATCTCACATTTATTTATAACCATGGCAGGAAGAGTGGAACAAGAATGACTCAAAATAATATACTAAGAGCCCAGAGTTCTAAACTATAGTAGCTGAATGGGGATAACCAAAGATCATCAGGGACTTATCCCTGGGTTAAAGGTAATAAGTAAGGGGTTATCCAGAAGGGCATCTAGAGCTCCAAGCTAGGCCAGGGGATGACAGTGCAGTCCCCAACACAGGTCATCAATTCAGGGAGGGAGCATGGATTCAGTGTGCAACACTCTAAACTGAGTTTATAGGACAGAGACTCCCAGAAATGATCACAGATTCAGCCCCTGGTCCAGGTCAGGAGTTCAGAGGAGGAGCAGGGATTCAGTACTTCAGTGGCCAAAGAAGATCTTGGGCTTAGTTCCCCTCCCCTAAAGGAAAGCAGCTGCTCTCCCCATCCAAAGGTTAGAATTACAAACCCAACGTAAAAGAGATTCCAGCTATTTTGAGGCCAAAGATGGCCAAGAAATAAACCAAGAAGAGGAACATAACTTCTATAAGAAAAGGCTCAAAGAAAAAAAAAACAACATAGCTTTCCAATAAGATCAATTTGATTCTTAGAAGAAATTATGCAAACACTCAAAAATAAATTAAAATTATATTATAAATTAGAGTGATAGAGGAAAAAAATGAGGGAAAAGAAGAGTTATAAAGGGGAGACTTGGAAACAGAGTTAATAGTTTGGCACAAAAGAGATGAAACCTTGCTGAGATTTAGAGTGAAAATTAGAGTGAATCAAATAGAAATTAATGACTCCATGAGAAAATAATACTAAACAGCCAAGATATGGAAAAACTCAAATAGATTGTGAAATTTATCATGTAAAAAACTGATCTCAAAAATAGATTAATGACAGGTAATTTAAGAATAATTACTACCTGAAAGTATAATTTAAAAAAAAGAACAACAATCTGGGTGCCATATTTCAAGAAATCATAAATGAAAACTAAATAGGCCAAAATGAAAAGAATAGAAAGAATGCACTGTTTGCCTCCTGAAAGAAATTCCCCAAATGAAAATTTCTAGGAATGTCATAGCCAAAATCTAGAGCTTACTAGTCAAGAAAAAGAAATATTCCAAGTTTAAAAAAAAAGTTTAAGTTCTGAAGAGCCACAGTTAGGAATACTCAAGATTTACCAGGTACCCCTTTACAAGAGGGGAGAACATGGAAAACAATATTACAAAAGACAAAATCTATAGACTTAGAACCAAGGATACTTACCTAGTAAAACTGAGTATAGTTCTTCAGGAGAAAAAAAAAAACTTTAATGAAGAAGAGGACTTCCAAATATTCTTGATGAAAAGATATGAGCTTGGAAGAAACTTTGAAATGTAAACATAAGAGTAAAGAGAAAATTAAAGATATAATTTTTTGCTTTTTTTTTTCTTTTTGGAATGGTGAGGGCAGGGCAATTGGGGTTAAGTGACTTGCCCAAAGTCACACAGCTAGTAAGTGTTAAAGTGTCTGAGGCCTAATTTGAACTAAGGTCCTCCTAACTCAAGGGCTTGTGCTCTATTCACTGCACCACCTAGTTACCCCAAAGATATAAATTTAAATAATCAACCAGGCAATAGACAAATACTAAAAGGATGTAATATTTGCATTCTAATGATGAGGAAGAAGGTTGGTTGGTTGTTGCCCTTTGTCCTCAAAGAGGGTCAAAATGACACCACTATGCTAGAATCAAGTTTCAAGATGTTCAACTGTGGCTGATAAGACCAATATGAGCTTGGAATGTTCCCCAAGAACCTCATTATCAATAGAACTGTAAAAAGAGTGAAATAAAAATGGAAAGCCTGGAATGTTTTTTGTTATATTTTGGTAATGTAAAGGAGAAAAGAAAGGAAGAGGGGAAAAGAAAAGAATATGCTATTGAAAAAAAGGGAAGGATTGAGAGGATTTTTTAGTTCACATTCAAGAAAAGGATGAAATGATTGGGCAGAGCTGAAGTGAACATAATCAAAACCAATTTGTACTTTAACAACATTATAAAAATAATAATTTCGAAAGTCTTAAGAATGATGACTTAAAAGGTTGCCCATCTTCTGACAGATGCAAAGGATTAGATATAAGATATGTAGAAGGAGACACAGTTTTAGACATGGACAATATGAGAATGTGTTTTGCTTAACTATGTATATTTGTTGTAAAGGTTTTGTTCTTATTTTTCTGAGTGGTGGTGCGGGAGGTGGGAGGAAGAGAGAGCAGATGCTTGTTAATTGAAGAGCAATTTAATTAAAATAGTTTTTATTAAGTTAAAAAATCAGTACACCCCATTTTCCTTTCTACTGATTCCCCTGACCCCACCCCTTTTAGAAGGTAATACCGCTCTTAACTGTATTGTATTCTGTGATGCTTCAACATTTCATATGACACAAAGAGCAATGGAAAGATACATGCATATTAACAGCTACTACTGAAACAATAATAATAACTTACTTTTATATAGGTTCTATTAATGTGTCATATTATATGCTAAATGTTTTATAAATATTATCTCATTTTATCCTCACTACAACCCTGGGAGATTGGTGCTATTATTATCTTCTTTTTATAGGTAAGAATACTGAGACAAATGCAGACTAAGTGACATGCCCAGCATCACACAGCTAGAAAGTGTCTAAGACTGAATTTGAACTCAAATCTTCCTCAACTCCATACCCAATGCTTTACCCACTGCACAACTTCACATAGACTGAGACAACTATGATCTATGCCCAAAGAAGTGAAATAAGAGTAATTATCATGGACATGCAAAATGAGAACACAAGCTGGAACAATCATTTATCCAGAATAATGGAAGGATGACAGATGGAAAGCCCCATCTTGCCCTGAGATCCACAAAAATGAAAAGAACCAGGAAAAAGTCTTTAGTGTGTTGAGTAAATCCTCTAAGAACCATCTACAGAGCTATCTGGACAGGAGTTATATAGGAAGGCTTTTGAAATCTTAACAAAGAACAGCACAGTAGGTTTGTAATTTGTAGCCTGGTTCAAGAAATACACACTTTAAGGATATCACAGATCCACTGAACTAAGTCCTGAGGTATTTATATACAAATATACAGAGAGTGAAATGAACACTAATTTACATGATCATAGCAAATTAATGTATGCAATATGCCATCAAACCAGATTAGAATGGGAAGGGGCCTTAGAAACTGACTCTAGTCAAGCATTATCACTATAAGTTTGCAGAAATGGAGGCCCAGAGACATAGAGACTTACCCAATGTAACATAGTGAGTTAGAACCAGAGAAGAGGGATTAGAATACAAGTTTCCTGATTCGCAGGATATTGTACTCTCCTCTATATCATGAATAACTTTGCAAAGTTCTTTTAACATCACTCATTTATTCATTCCTTTCCTTACTTATTTGTTTAAAAATGTATTTAGCTGGGGCGGCTAGGTGGCGCAGTGAGTAGAGCGCCGGCCCTGGAGTCAGAAGGACCTGAGCTCGGATCTGGCCTCAGACACTTAGGGCACACACAAACAAAAACCTAGTCATGTGACCTTGGGCAAGTTACTTAACCCCAATTGCCCTTCAAAAAAAAAGCAAAAAAAATGTATTTAGCCCCTACTATGCACATGGCACTCTGCTATTGCAGTATGCATTGATGTGATGAATATATATATATATATATATATATATATGCCCCCTTTCTTCATGGAAATTAGAATATAGTAGTGAACAAAAGACATATAGAATAATAACTCTGCTCTTAGGACAGAAAGTGAAAGCGTAGAAGGAGAGATAGGGACAAACCATACTGCAGAATTAATAAAATAAATTAATAACTAATTATGTGTATAATCTTCTAATAATAGTGCTTATCATTTTATTTTAAAAACCACTATTAAAGATTAACAGAAGACAAAATGTTTGAGACATCTAGTGTAATGCTTTAGAAATTGAAAGAAAGTTTAAGTGACATGGTTTAAGTTGCCTTAATTTTCATTAATTCCTAGTTAACTGTGATTTTTGTGTCCTCATATCCAAGCTCTAAAAACAACATCTTTCACTAGTGAATCGCATTACCTAACCAGGTGAAGGGCAAAGAGGCCGGCTTCACCTCTAATTTCCTAGCCTTGGTTCACGGGAAGCTTAATGGTATTTTTACTGGAGAAGGTGACTTGTATTTATTAAAATCTAGTGCAGTCATTAAATTAGCAACTACTGCTTCTTTTGTGTTTTTCTTTTGAGGTCACAATATTATTTTAACCAAGGTTAGTTTCCTCTTGGTGTTATTTTGTTGGTATGGATCGTAATTTAGACTTTATAAGTCTATTTGAAGCAGGATTATTTACATCTGTGTGTATATGAGTAATTTATATTCTAAAGTTATTTGGGCTAAATTTCCTACTTGGTAGAATTTGTTCCCATTGTAAATTTGCTACTTTTCACTTCAGTTAATTGCACATTTGAAATTATGAATAACAAAACAAAAAAATTGACCAAAGAAAGAACAAACAACTGTCTTCTAATATGCCAACATCTTAGCTGTCCTAAAACGCAAAATGAACAACTATAAAGTACTTATTAAGATGTTAGGTTAGACTCAATCTAATGTTCAGGAATATTTTAATTGCATACTCAAGCATCATTTGTTTTTCTGATACAACAATGTAAGTTTCTCTTTCCTCACCCCCCCAACATTTCCCCTTGTATTTGTTCTCACATAAGTCTGTCGAGATCCTGTAATGTGTAATAGATTTCAGAGTCATTAGTGCAAATTAGGGAGTTTGTCTGTGTTTCATTTTAATTCCAGGAATCTGAAGTCTGACTTCATTGTATCAGAGCATGGGAAAATTTCCTCTCATAAGGTAATATTTCAGCCCCACATTAAGCTGTGCTTCTGACCACATAAGACCATTAAGGATCCCTTGATACTCTTCAAAAGAGTAGAAGCAGTTGCCCCAGCTAGTACTCATTTGGGTCATTGCATCCTGACTATCCAACTGCCTCCTTGCCATCTCATATAGATATGATGCTTTGTTTTATTTCCTGTGTGGAGTGGTGTGTGGGGCTGGTATGCAGCTGTTAAAAATCTTTTAGGTGTTTCCCATCTCTAATTTATGTGATTATACAACATAAGTATATCTCAGGGAGTGCTCTTACATTAGCCTTTGGGGATGCCCAGCATGATCTAATGTGTCCCTCTTCTTCCCCTTCTCTCCCTCTCAGAATCATCTCAATTTTCAATGTTTCTAATCACTGGCATCTGTACAGAATTTTAAAGTATGGATTAAATGGACCAGGCTGGTATGCAGTGCTGTGGGTTGTGCCTTTTTAGCCTCTCTTTCTTGAAGAGGCAACATTCTACAGTGGAGAGAGCACTGAATTTTGATGTAGCAGAAGTAGGCAGAAATTGGTCTCTGCTACTGAAGACCATTGTGACCCTGGGCTATTTGCTTAACCTCAGTTTCTTCATCTCTAAAATGAAGGAATTTAACTAAATCACCCTTGGGGTTACTTCCAGCTCAAAATTGATTACCTTATTTGGTTCTCTAACCCAAAGGTACTCCACTACAACCCAATTTCTAAAATTGCTGTATAAATACTAAAGAAAGTTGAAGTCAATTAACCAACAACCATTTCATAAATACTTGCTATGTGCCAGGAAGCTTTTCAAATGTTCGCGATAACAATCAAATTTTATTTTTAAAGGAAAAGAATGGCTATGTACATGTGTATGTGTTTGTGTATATATACATATATATGTATATATACACACATATATGTGGATAGATGGGTATACATCTATACATACTGGCTGTTTGACCCTGGACAGGTCACTTAATCTCTCAGAGATATGGGCAACTCTCTAAGAATATGAATTGTGAATGTGCATAAATCTATTAATAGAGCTTCCTTATACAAAAGTTCCTTACACTAATAAATCTCAGATCCAGTCATTATGTCTATATCCCAGGCATGGCACCAGGTGCTGGGGATGATACAATGGACAGAAAGGATGATTCAATGTCAACTCTCAATGAACTTACATTCTAATGGGAGAAATAAGAAGTGTTTATATGTATGTGTGTATACATTATACTATATAGAATATAATATAATGTATACTCACACATATAGGTATATGTGCATGTATATGAATATATTGAATGTAAGTATATGTGTGTGTTGTGTATATATCATGTATATGCATCATGGTTGTACATATGTATGTGTATACAAGTGCATATATGTATATATATTTACATATGTCTATGTATATACATACATACATACATATATAAGCTATAATCGTTTAATAGCTGAAAACTGCATGAAGTTTTGAGACACCCTCCATATAAAGATACATATTAATAAAATAAATACAAAGTTGTTTTGAAAGGAGGTCACTAGAATTTGGGAAGATCAGTATGGGCTTCCTATAGAAGATGGTACTTAAAGCTTTCATTCTGAAGGAAGAGAGGGATTCTGGGACCTAGAGATGAGAAGATGCAGGTGAGGAGGGAGTATATTCCAGGCATGGGAGAAGAGTCAATGCAAAGGCCTGGAGATGGTGTGGTTATGTAAGAAGCAGAAAAAAATGCCATTTTTGCTAAATCATAGAGTTTGGGGGAAGGAATAACACTTTAAGATGTACAAAGTCCTTTTTTATATACATTATGTTATTTTATTCCTAACAACAATTCTGTGAGTTAGATACTGCAACCATTATTATCCCCATTTTACAAATGAAAAACTGAGTTAAAGATCAAGTGACTTATCCACAATCATAAAACTATTAGACTTTAGAGTAAGGTTTTAACCTAAGTCTTGCTCCTTCCATCATTACCTCATGTCATTACATCTTTCAAGTTGTTCTGTTTCTTTAAAAATAAACACTGTTATCTCAGGCATTTGAAAAACATAAAATTAATCTGAAAACTCAATGAAAATCTCAGTGAAAGTAACCAGTCAGGAGAATTTTCAACTCAGTCCTTGAAGGAAGGAAAGAAACAAGCATTTATTCAGCACCTACTGTGCTTTAAGTACTATGTTAAATTCCTTATAAAATATTATCTCAATTCTCATAACAACTTTATATCCCCTGGTACATTATTAGCCTCATATTACAGTTGAGGAAACTGAGGCAAATAGAAATTAAATGATTTCTCTAAGGAATCACAACTGGTAAGTGTCTAAAGTCTCTTCTGAACCCTAGTTTTTGTGTTTCCAGACACAGTTTCTGCTATACCATCCCATTGCCTCTGATTTTGAAGCAAATTGTTAATTTTCATAAGGTCTAGAGAAAAACACTGGTGTATTTTAGGCCCCTCTCACTGTTAGAGGAAAGAACGAAGTTAAATGTCTGATGCTAAATAATTGGAACAAATCAAAACAGTAATATCTTTTAAGAAGCAACATGGGCCCTAATTGAAAACACTTAAATGAAATATAGTCAGTGTTACTTGGATGAGAAGAATCCTTTGTTTCCTTAAAGAAACAATGGGTATAGGTAAAAAAGGATAATTTCATGTAAAAAGAGTTCCCTGAATCCATGACATTCATTTTTCCATTAACTTAAAAGAATTTCTATATTTCAAATGCTCTTTTCCTTCATTAGGATTAAAACCCAAGGGGAAAAAATGAGAACCAAATAAAGATTTTTGCATATATGTCTAGAGAGTATTTATATTTTTTAATACATAGAAAACTGTCCTATTAAAATTAAACATTGTATATGAATACATGTATGCATGTATGCATATGTATGTGTATGTGTGTTTACACACACACACACATATATATTTCCTGGTTTATGTTTGTAATAATGACCTCTGAATTAGGCATTTCCTGACCAGCTGGGTGAAATAAGCCTTTAAGATAGGTTTAGGCCTGTGACTTTTCCAGCAGTATTTAATTTCCAGGAAATACCCTAATTTTTCAACATTATTGTTCAAACAAAAACTGAACTAGTCATCCAACTCCTTAGATGTGCCCTATAAGTCTGATCTCCCCTTATAACATCTCAAATATGGAATTTTCATATATGAACTGGAATATTTTATTTTACAGAATAAAATATATAATTTTATCATTACAATTTCTTCATATTCAAGTCACTTTCCCATTTGGTAAGATATGGGTCTTTCCAAATCAAACTAAAAAAAAAATCCATCCCATAAATGCATTTGCAAAAGCACTAAGATTAATATTGATATAATGTCTCTATATTTCTCCTAGGCACCTGTTGAATTGTTGTACTTACCCATTAGCACTCCATTTAACATCAGAAGCCAGTTAATAAATTTTTCCTTCCTGAGCAGGAAATTGACTAAAAGACACAAAATTAGCTTTTAAATTTTAAAGAATTAAGATCTCTAGTAGTGTTTTTTCTTTATTAAGTTACCTGGAAAGAAAGTGTTGAACTCTTTCCTTTGTATAACTAGAACCAGTTAGATACAAAAATTTTAGTCTCAGCTTTTAAGGGAAACAATATCTGTTCTTTTTTAAACCTTGCCCTACAGCAGTTCTCAGGAAAGAGCCAGGCCTGAACTCTGGTCTAGGCCTCAGGTCTTGAAAGGTCAAAAGGTTCAGGCTTTTGTACTGTGTTATTGCTTGAATTTCTTTACATTCTTTGTCTGCTAACTGATAGTAATGGCTTTTTACCCAGCTTCTTCTAAAGAGCACTTCCAAAAGGGAAATAGGCCAAATAAAGAGATTGCTACTGCCTTTGTATTTTATGTGGCTGTTCTGATTTTGAGATTCAAAAAAATAAATTGTCCATATATTAAAATCCGAATCTTCAGATATCCTTGTAATGAAACCCTCATATAAAAAGAACTACATAAATATGTGTGCATATATATATATATAATATGCATGTATAGATATATACATATAGACAGACACAATGCAATATTTATAAATTGAAGATATTTTAGGATGTTTTATATAATAATAACAAAAGTCATATAAAAGTTTGCTATTTTGTTAGTGATAAGCAAATTATTCAAAGGTATAAACTTGGCACTTACTATAGTTTTAAGTTTGTTAGTTATTAAATCTTTTACATTTAATCACAAGGGGAAACTATTTCATAAATCTATTCAGTGACCTTCTTTAAATATATTCAAAAGGATATCTGAACTACTTAGAGAATGTAACTTTTTATGAAAATCCAAAAGGCTTGATAATTTTTTTCAAAGCCATCAGGGAGCCCTTTCTTCTTCTTTCTCAGCAGCATTTAATGGTAGGAGAAAGTCTCAGAAAGAATAGTAGCATACATTGTAGGACATGGGGATTTATATCATCCATCCAAGAATGTTCCATTATCTGATACACTCATAAATTGTAAAACAACTCAGCAGAAAAAGGGGCAGGTGTTGACTTTGAGTCCTCTTTAAGGCAACTACTGCCCATCTGTTGAGTATTCATACCTTTTGCTAGTGGAAATAGTGAGTGTATGTCAAATAGACAGGCTTAGGAAAAAAGGAAAATGCTACTGACTCATTGCTATTTCTTTTGTAAGCAGAGAAATTAAAATAAAAGGAAAAAAAGAAATGTCATTATTGAGTCAACTTTGATAGCACAATAATTTATAAAAAAAATAATAGACATGGACTAACACATATAGTGAGAATGTAAAAGAAGTATTGACTGAGAAAATTTATATCAAATATCTTTGTTAAGGGTTGATCTCCATAGGGAAAGGGAACTTGCACAAATAAATAAACTCAAGAGCCATTTCCCCCAAATGGATCTGGGGGAAAAACATCAAATGTTATAAAAATATCAAAAGAGTTAATAAGTATTCATAAAAACACTAATAATAAGAAGAATGCAAATAAAAACAACTCCAAAGGTTCACTGCATACCCAAGAATTGTCAAAGATAAAAAAAGATGAGAATAGTCAGGGTTGCAAGGGTTGTGAAAAGTAATACATTATTGGTAGAGCTGTGAATTGGTCCAGTCATTCTAGAAAATATTTTAGAATTATGTGAACAATGGAGACTGCAACATTCATACTTTATGACCCAAACATCCCACTTTTAATCCTATAACCAAAGTAGTTTAAAGAGAGAAAGATTCAGTATACACCATTATATTTTCAGAAGCACTTTCACGATAGCAAAGAAAGGGAAACAAAGCAGATTCCCATCTATTGAGGGGAATGACTAAATACATTGAAGAACACAAACATAAAGCAATGTTTTGTATAGTTAGAAAAAAAAATGAGCAGGGAGAATTCAGAGAATCACGGAGCAATTTATATGACCTGATTCAAAGTGGAGGTAGCAAAATAAAGCAAACAATGACTCTAATAATGTAAATAGAAAAAAAACAATAGCTGCAAAAAAAGAAACTGAATTCCATGTGAATATAATGACCAAGACTACCTCCAAAGGAGAGATGAAAAAAGGAAGGCACTTGCCTTCTTTCTTGGCAGAGGCAGAAGACAACTTATATGGAACCTTGCATGTATTATCAGACCCAGTTGTTATTTTGGTTAATTTTGATGAACTGCTTTTTTCTTTTTTGATATAAGAAGTAGTTGCTGGGTAAAAATAAAGCAATCTGCAAATAAAATATATCAATATAAATTAAAACTTAAAAAAGAATGAGATATATTTTTCCTTTCCAGGTTTCCAGGGAGAAAATCTCCATCAGCTCTTTTGCTGTTGGAAAGTCAGAATTCTTCACCTGGCAAACCTCTATCTGATCAGTTAATGATGCCCTGGTCTTCAATCTGTGAATAAGAAATTTTAGTTTGGTTTTATTAATAAAATAAATTATTTTCAAATACAAGAAAAGAATGCATTATTGTAGCCTTTTCTTTAAAATATTTCACTGAATATATGATCCACCGTGTAAATATCCTTCATATCCCCCTTTTTCTGTTTTCTTTTACAAATTAATTTTAGATGACATAAACTTATTCAAAACAATACTGATCTGATATGAGAAGAAATGCTAGTTCCTAAGGTAATTTGGGTGATGTTCAATTTGTTACTAATTCTCTAGTAATCAAAATTGCTGTAGCATTTGATCTAGAAATTATGTTTTAAAAGGTATTGATATTTGTGTTGCTTGGGGTGAGGATAAGGAGTAAAGTCAGTGGGGGATGATGAGGGTGAGGTGATTAGAAAAACTTGCTTCACCAGAGTAAGAGAACACTGGTTGACATGGAAAGATTCTCCAGAGTTGTTCACTTCTCAAATTACCACAAATGACTTATACTTACTGTAAACCCTGAAAGTCAGCAACAACTGACTGCTTGTTTCTCCACAGCAAAGGTTTTGTCTTCGTGGACACACCCCATGAAATTGATAGGCTGTCCACAGATACATCTACTAACTTGTCATACTGCATCACAACACTTAATATGGAGAGTAGAGGCAGGTGAGTGAGGGGCATGAAGTATGTCTTGGAATGGTTTCCTTTTTTGTTTGATTGGTTTTTGATGGGTGAATCCCCGCATCCTGCTCTCGTGGGTGAGCAACATTCTAGAATACCGATGTAAATGTGATTCGAGGTGGTCAAATTAGTCAATCAACCACCATACTCAGCATGAATTCTGAACTGACACTATTCTAAGTTCTGTAAGATAAATAATAATTCGCACAAGGATCGTTTGATCTAGTTGAGAAGACAAGACAAATACCAAACAAAATCACCTAAGGCTTCTCATTCAACAAAATGTATGCTTTTACTCATTGAGGGAGTGGGACTGGGGAGATCCATCTTCATCAGTGTGCAAGAGTATTTCTGAGAAGGTACATAGATTTCCACAGCTGTCTTATATTTACAACTGTATGTCTACTTATTATCCTCCCCTGATATTGCTTTTTTCAGAACCACTAGAACTCCAGAGACTATGCCCAGTATAATTTAATTCATTTAGCTTTGGAAGCACTGCCCTGGATCACACTATCCTAACTGGTAATTCAGTCAATAACAGTGCAAGCGACTTTCTATTTCTGGCCATGTTTCACATCCCCAACTATCTTCTTGCGCCATCTACCCTGCTGTCACACATGTAGTACCACTTCCCCTTCCATCTCTTGCTCTAGGCATAGTAATTAAGTTAAATTAAATGCTATCATTGCTTTGAGAAGGTGTGACAACAGACTGCCATATTGTTTCGCTCATCATTTCTGTGACTTCCCAAAGCAAGACATCCTTCCTCAGCTACACTTTCTTCTGCTGGAAACAGAGGGATAATCTTGCTTTTGTATTTCTATCCCCAGCACTTATCAAATAGTAGGAGGTACTTAAATAAATATTTCTAATTCCATTTATGCTTCTGTGACAAAGAAATTCCTACATTTTTAAAGAAGCTCTGGTTGGTGTGAGTAGAAATAAAAAGGTAAAATTTTCACAAAAGTTATGAAAAATGACTATAAGGTGTCAATTCCATTTTAGGGGCATTTTAACAATATTAAACAGAACAGACATGCTCTACAAAAGCAACTGATATCCAGGTCAGCCTAGGCCTATACAAACCTAAAAGGAACCCTATTTCCTCAAAGATTCCTGAAAGGAGCAAGCTCTCCCCATTGGAAATCTGTTTTTATCTGGGGTCCCAGAAGTTAAGCTTTAACCTACTCCTAGTTACATTTGTGTTTTCCATGTTTCTGTCTTCTCTTCCCAGAACATGTTGTTACATCACATACATCTCCTACAGTAATCTGAAGTATTTCATTCCAAACTTCCTTGTCCTGACACGTTCCGGAAGCAGTCAGCATATGTCATACTCTGTCTTGGTGGAATATACATTTACCTAAGGTATTCTTTCAGTATTAGCTTCTAGAACCAGTTCCTTTTACACTAAACAAAAAAGGAAAGAGCTGGAAAATGAGTCCTTTAACTGGCATTGGGGAAGGCAGATCTGGTTCTGTGTTTTGTTTTGGGGGGCCCAGCATTTGTCCCAGCCAGAGGCTAAGGTAAAGTAAGAGATGCTGCCATGTTGTTGAAATCATAGAACTTTATAACCAGGGTGTGGAAAGCAGTATTGTATAAACACCCTAATGTATGACACATGACTAAGTGATAAATCTTGACACATTTACCAAACAAAGTGAAAATCTTCATTTGTCTTAGGGAACGGGAAGTGCTCCCATGTGTTCGGACATCTGTACACTGAACATGTGGCAATTATTGTGTGGGGAAATAGGAGCCTGTGACTGCTGTAGTAAATTAAGTCTCTATCGATTAGTACCTTTCTCCATGTCAACCCTATCTCTTTCTACCACCTACCACCAACAGAAGGATTCATGGGATTGTGGTTCTTGAAGAGACAGCTTTTTTGCTCAATGATTTCATCACAGTCCTAAGTAACTTGGCCCCAGCAAAAGCCCTGAACTATCCCACTGGCTCTGTCTTAAGGATACCTCCAGGATTTTTTGACACACCGTTACTGTATGTTTACTTAAGCAGTAAAATTAAATACACATAATGAAGCCATCTGTAGCAAACAGAATTAATAAGTAGAATACCATATTGCTGTGAAGATGTGTATTCAACAAACATACAATGTGCACACACACACATACACACCCCATTCTCTTTGGAACTTGGCATTTCTCAGGCTTTGCTGTGTACATTTGGATATGTCCCAAATTATTTTGGTCTCAGGGGATTACTTACTGAGGCTGGAAACCTCACCAACAAACTTGTCCCATAAAATGCTTTTGAGTCCATGCAAGAGAAATTCTATCATGAAAGTATAATGTAATATACACATGTTCACTAATTTGTTTGGGAAGCTGGTCAAATGGATACTATGAAAAACAAACTATTATTTGCTATAAAGGCAACTCTTTTTAGGTGTTCAGTCTTTCTCTTCTCATACTTACCTCTATTTCCCTGTCATGGATATACATTAACCAGGGTTGATTTTGATTTGAATTTCAAGACAAATTGGGGCATACCAAGATAATGTTGAGCTATCCAAGTCTTCTATCAGAATTTTCTGGCAAAGCAAAGAAATAAGATAAAAAGCAATCATCCTTGAAATGTACCTGGATTCTATACAAATATAGGATGATCTGATTATTTATGCCATTTCGGTCAGGCCTATGTTTGTCTTTATTTCACAAGCAAATTTCATATCAAGATGGAGATCATAAAAAGCTTGACTGAGGCAAGGAAACAGAATTTAGCCTTTGGACGATTTTGTGGGGGTTAAACTGGAGTTCAGATTCATTTCTTTCATGTGGCCCTTTGATAAAACAGGGCACAGACTGATGAGTGTGAAGCAATGCTAGTAGTCTTTTGAAAATGAATATGGCACTCCAGATGGTGCTACTCCCTATGGATGTGTATGGATAAACAAGCCCTACTATAACCAATGTCTTCTTCCATACTGCTTGCATGGGAGCACTGCCAGTATACTGCCTATTGGCTCTACCTGGAGAGCCTTGGCATTTCCTGTGGCTTTGATTTGTGGCTGCTATAGATTACTTGCCACTTTTGTGTAAACAGCTATATTCCATACCTAATATTGGCATAGCAATGGATTCTGTCTGCCACTTAGAAAAACAACAACAACAACAAATCACAAAGTATTATCCTTGAAATTTATATTTATATCTCAAATGGATCAGTGGCAATGAAGTGTTCCTTCTGCCCATTTGATCATGTCATGGTGGCATAAAAGTAGAGCCTAATTTTTTGCCAGTCCTTGAAACAAACCTTAGTTACACATGGATAGCTGATGGGGAAAGCATTTTGTTAATTTGTTCATTCTGACTCTTCCTGGTTTATTTTTTATCTTTTTTTTTCAAGGTATTTTATTTATTGTTAAATATTGCTATCACTTATCAATTGCTCTCTTTCCCCCCACAAATGTATCCCTCTCTCCCCATAAATTCCTAGGAGAATAAGATCATAATATAATAGACTTGGAGCTATAAGGGTTCTTTATGGTCCTACTGATGTTGAGCCTACCTGCCTCAAGTCTCTCCCCACTTTAATCTATACTCCATTCAGCCACCAAAAGTGATTTTCCTGAAGCATAGGTCCCTGCCAAATAAACCCCATTAGCTCCTTATCCCTTCCAAGATCAAATACAATATCCTCTGATATTTAAAAAAACAAAAGCTTCATAATCAAACCCCTTCCTATATTTCTAGTCTTCACCTGCCATATACTCTTAGAGCCACTGATAATTGGCCTCCTTGATGTTCTACGAACAATACACTCCACCTTTTGATTCTGGATATTTTCTCTGTTCATCATTCATGCCTGGAATACTCTGCATTCTCATTCCTTCCCACTGTCTTTCCTGGCTTTAAGTCCCATCTAAAATTCTGTCTTCTATAGGCAGCCTTTCCCCAAACTCCTTAATTCTAGGGCCTTCTTACTTTTAATTATTTCCTATTTATCTTTTATATAGTCTCTTAGTTTGCTTCCTTATTGTCTCTCCCATCAGACTCAGAGCTCCTTGAAGGCAAGAACTATCTTTTGCCCCTTTTTTTGGATCCCCAAAACTTAGCAGAGTGCCTGGCACATATTAGGTGTTTTATAAATGTTTACTGAGTGACTAACTAAAAGTCATCTAGTCCAGTCTCATATGTGTGTTTGTCTGTGTGTATGTGTGTGTGTGATCTTGGTATGGCCCTTATTTATCTTGAAAATCAAATAAAAAATTAACACTGGTTAATGTATATCCATGATAGGGAAGTAGAGGTATGTATGAGAAGAGAAAAACTGAACACCTACAAAGAGTCGCCTTCATAGAAAATAATAGTTTATGTGTATATATATATAATATATATATTATATATATATACACATACTTATGAGATATGATATATATATACATTTGTGAATATATACATATGTATGCATATGTGTATATATATGCAAATATATATATATATATATAATGGATAGCATATTTCTTGCCTTCTCAATGGATGGAGAAGGGACTGGGGGGAGAGAGAGGACTCAGAACTGAAAATATATATTTTTTTTGGAGGGGGGGAAGGCAGGGTAATTGGGGTTAAGTGACTTGTCCAAGGTCACATGGCTAGTAAATGTTAAGTGTCTGGGGCCAGATTTGAACTCGGTCCTCCTGACTCTAGGGCTGGTGCTCTATTCCCTGCATTACCTAGCCATCCCTTATTTTTTTTTTAAATCAGCATGTTGGTACAATGGATCAAACAGTAGAAAGAGTAGAACAGTAGACCTGGAGTCAGGTAGACCTGAGTTCAAATCCTGACTCTAATACTAGATGTGTGATTCTAGGTAAATCACTTATCCTCTCTGGGCCTCAGTCTTCTTATGTATAAAATGGGGATAATAACAGCAGCTACCTTTTGTGAGGATAAAGTGAGTTAATATATTGAGATCCCATTGCAAACCTTAAACTGCTACATCAATACTAGACACTATTATTATATCAAACTGACAATATGTGCCTCATGGAATATACTTTCTATGGTCATTATTTCACTTACTGAAGAGTGACCCTACTCTGTAACTTCAATGTTTATGATTCTGTCCTAACGTTTGACATTGAAATTGGACTGGATCTACAGGTGGATGCAATAGAATTTCTCTGTTACTGAGAGCAGGGTCAGTTCTAGTAAAGAATATATATTATATTGCTTCTCTATGGATATTGATTTCCAACTACAGTTTGATACCTTAGAGGACCTTATTATAGGTCATTATAAGACAGAAAGTTAGCTTTTTCTTTTTTATATGCCTGTCTGATGTCATTGGATAATATTACCAAGACAGTAAAATTTTGTTATAAATTATAATTCTTCCACTTAGAAGCCCTAAGGTTGCTTTAAGGCTCAGTTCAGCAACTAACTACATGTGAGTTTTTCTATTCCCTCACAACTGTTAGAATTCTTTCGTGCCTCCCTGTAGCAGAAAGAATCCTAGCATACCCAGGGTGGCTGCAAACACAGGTTATTAGATATGCTTTTCTAAAGGAAAGCAGCTCAAAATGGGTTAACAATCTTTCTTTAATCAAACATATGTCATTTACCTAGTTCAGGTCAGCACCCCAACTTCAGACAATACAAACAAATTATAAGCAGAAATTACAAGCAGACAGAGAAACAGATCAGCAGACAGGCTTCCAACTGTCTGATCATTACATCCATACCTAGTCAGTTACCAGAGAAGGAAGCACCAACATCTGGGTTTTCAAAGCCTGGGGTCTCAACGGCTGCCCAGAGTCTCATCTGGTCAACTCACACAACCTTCTCAAAGTGAGCCCCAAAACAAAACCACACACCAGTGTATATATAGCCTTCTCCTGGATCAGAGAATGTCACAGTCCTCTTGACCCCACTGCCCAATCACAAAGTATCAAGATGTGGGCATTGCTGAAAAACAAGCCTCCTACCACAGGCTCCAGGTGACCACATTCAGTCTATTAGGGGGCAGAGTATATTTTCAAATCTAGCAAGATTCTCAGAGTCACTTAAGCCTACCAAAGGGCCTAAAGGCAGGGAAGATCTTTGATTCCCATTCACATAACACACCCCCCTCCAAATTGCTTTGCATATACTTTATATTCATTTATATATGTATCTGTTTTATCTCCTAAGTAGACTATAAACTCATTGAGAGTAGGGATTGTTCCATTTTTGTTATGAATCCTCAAATCCTAGGTCAGTGCCTGACACAAAGTTGGCTTTGAATAAACATGTGCTGAATTAGTCTGTGGCAGTATATGTTAGATTCTGTCTCAAAGTCAGAGAAAAAGGTATGCATGAATAATTTCAGATAGTACTTTGGATGAAATGACAGAAACAGGCAAGAAGAAATTGTAGGAGTCATTTTCCCAACCTCATCCTCATATAGTGGTGATCAAAGATAGCGCCTTGGAGCTCTGCTTCAAAAACTTTAACTATTACTACAAGATTTAATGTTTACCCCCCAAAAGATAAAATTCCCTCTTCCTTCCTTTCATTTAAAGAGGTATTTTCTAGTTTTCTCTCTAATAATTGTTTAAGGTCAGAGTCCTAGTCCTCAGATCTCATAAAATTACATCTGAATGAACATTAGTCTTTACATAGGAAAGGAAAATTACAGTATCTTGCCCCTCAAAATCATCTTTCCCATCCCATTTAAAGTCACTGTAGACATTATAAAATATTTGGGAATCTACTTGCCAAAACAAACCCAGAATCTATATGATCACAACTACAAAACACTTCTCACAGAAATAAAATCAGATCTAAATAGTTGGAAAAATATCAATTGCTCGTGGCTGGGTCAAGCTAATGTAATAAAAATGACAATTTTACCCAAACTAAATTATATATTTAGTGCCATTCCAATCAATTTACCAAAAAACTACTTTGTAGAGTTAGACAAAATAATAACAAAATTTATTTGGAAAAACAAAAGGTCTAGAATATCAAGGGAAATAATGAAAAGAAATGCTAGGGAAGGTGGACTAGCTATGCCAGATCTTCATCTGTATTATACAGCAGCAGTCATCAAAACTGCTTGGTACTGGCAGAGGTGTAGAGTAGTGGATCAATGGAATAGATTAGGTGCAGGAGACCCAGCAGTTAATGAATACAGCAATCTATTGTTCAATAAACCCAAAGACCCCAGTTTTTGGGATAAGAATGCACTATTTGACAAAAACTGCTGGGAAAACTGGAATACAGTATGGCAGAAATTGGGCATAGACCATTATCTAACACCATATACCAAAATCAAGTCCAAATGGGTGCATGATCTAGGTGTAAAGGATGATACTGTAAGCAATTTGGGAAAGCAAGGAATAGTTTACCTGACAGATCTGTGGAGAGGGGAAGACTTTAGGACCAAACAAGAATTAGAGAGCATTATAAAATGCAAAATAGATAATTTTGATTACATTAAATTGAAAAGCTTCTGTACAAACAAAACCAATGTAACCAAGATCAAGAGGGAGGTGGGAAATTGGGAAAGAATTTTTACAACTTGTGTCTCTGATAAAGGACTCATTTCTAAAATTTATAGAGAATTGAGCCAAATCTATATGAATACAAGTCATTCCCCAATTGAGAAATGGTCAAAGGATATGAATAGGAAGTTTTCAGAGAAAGAAATTAAAGATGTCTATAAGCATATGAAGAAATGCTCTAAATCACTATTAATTAGAGAAATGCAAATCAAAACAACTCTGAGATACCACATCTCTCCAGTCAGATTGGCTAAGATGACAAAACAAGAAAGTGACAAATGCTGGAGAGGATGTGGACAAATTGGAACACTAATACATTGCTGGTGGAGTTGTGAACTTATCCAACCATTCTGGAGAGCAATCTGGAATTATGCCCAAAGGATTATAAATAATTTCATACCTTTTGACCCAGCCATACCACTTCTAGGGTTATATCCCAAAGAGATCATAGAAGTGGGAGGAAGAACCATATGTACAAAAATATTTTTAGCAGCCCTTTTTGTGGTTGCAAAGAATTGGAAACTAAAGGAGTGCCCATCAAGTGGGGAATGGCTAAACAAGTTGTGGTATATGAATGTAATGGAATTTTATTGTGCTATAAGAAACGAGGAGGTGACGGATTTCATAATTACCTGGAGAGACTTATACAAACTGATGCTAAGCGAGAAGAGTAGAATCAGAAGAAATTTGTATACAATCACAGACATACCATATCTGTGACGACCAACTGTGACAGACTGGACTCTTTTCAGCAATGCAGTGATATAAGTTAATCCCGAATGACTCAAGAAAGTGAGAAATGTGCCATCCAGAGATATAACTAGAAAGCACTGAGCCTGAATCCTGATGGAAGCAAACTAAATGATCTTGTTCTTCTCATTGTTTGGTTGTACTTCTTCCTTACCATCTTTCATCCCACCTAGTACAATATGCCTTTGTAATTGGAATAATGTTCAATATGAATGCATTTGCAGACCCTATACTGTACTATATGATGTCATGAGGGGAGGGGGGAGGGAAGTAAAGGAAATTTGAAAATCAAGGAACTAAGGAATTGAATCTTGTCAACTGAAACTAAACTAATAAATTAATTAAAAAAAAAAATCATCTTTCCCTTACTCTACTTAAATCTTGCCATAGCAACGCTTGGCAGGACTGTGTTAGGTCTCATACATCATCACTGCAAAAGAAGTTTCAATATAGGACTTGAGTTAATGCTTCTAGCTAAACCACTTCTTTGAATAAGAAATTTGCAACTACTTTCAGAGAGCCTCCATCATAGAAAGCCTCCTTTGATGGCCCAGAGTCCCCTGCTTCCCACAGCACTTGAGGCCAAGACTTTAAAAAAAAAATAAAGCCTTGGAACAGTTAGTGGCTGAGAAGTAGTAAATCTCTTCTTGTAAATCGCTCTTAAGCTGTTGGCTAGGGAACTATTTTCTGTTTGTTGAAGTAATTTTTTTTTTTTTTGCGGGTCTGAGAAAGCTCTCCTTGGACTGCCTAGATTATGCATAGTAGCAGCACTGTGTCACTACCAGTGCTTTGCATCTCTTCACTCTGAAACATCTGTGTTTAAGTTGCTCTTCCTGCTGCTGAGAACATCCTGCCATAGAGAGGATTAAAGCATTGCCAAGTAGGCATTGACTCAATAAGCCAGAGCCGTTCCAAAGGAAACGCTGCAAAGGAGCAGTTTACAATCCATTGTGCCAATGATCTGCTGATTAGCTGAGCATAAGGGGTCTGAAGGGCCTCCCTGAACCCAAATGGATTTCAATTAGGTCTTTTCTTTAATACTGCCGGAAAATAATGTTTATTTAAAAACATCATTAAACTACAAAAAACAGCCACAGCATCAAAATCAATTCTTTGAAAGCCTGTGATATGCACAGCATATTCTATGGGGTTTGGAAACACTGAAGTGTTTGAAATATCCTGTTTGCTTTCCAGGCAAAATATCAGTCATAACTCAGGTTAAAGGAGGTGTTCGATCCTTGGTTAATTATAGAAGTGAAGGCAAAAATGGAAAGAAATCAGAATGATGGTGGATAAAGAAACCTCTCTCTGTAAGCTTTTGGCTGTCATATTTTATTGTTTTCCTTTTAACTTTTAGAAACTGGAGTATTAAGTCTTTTAAAAGCAATTCTATTAGAAGGGTGGAAATTGTACTTTTTGAGATGAAAATATTAACTCCAACAATCTTTATTGTAGCATGTAAATATATACATATTTTATGTGCATATATATATGGAGAGAGACAGAGAGAGAAAAAGAGAGACAGACAAGAGAGAGACAGAGTCAGAGAAAGGGGGGAGGGTGGGAGGGAGGAAGACAGACAGACAGAGACAGAGAAGAGACAAAGAGAAGAGGGGGGGAGGGCAGGGGGAGAGGGAGAGAGAGAAAAAATATCTATGCAAGCAGCTTTGTGGATAGAGAGTTTTCTTGGAACTAGGAAGTCCTGATTTCAATTTCTGCTTCTGACACATACTAACTGTATGACCCTGGGCAAATCACTTAATCACTCAGTGCTCTAGGGGACTCTCCTAGATTCTACATGGCAAAGAGGATGCTAACTTGCTTTGGTAGAGAGAGGACTTTTCTCACTGGAAGTTCCTATGCCAATGACATCCCAAGTCAAATTTCTATCTTTATCCTTTCTCCCTCCTACAACTTGGAGTTCTAGCAATGACTTTAAAATATCAGATAAAATCCTCCCATATCAGCTACATGATTACACCCAGTTTCCTTAGTTTGCCATTCTGATAATATGATGTAATGGACAGATACTGAATTTCATATCAAGAAGGTCTGGATTCAAATCTTGTTTCATATATTAATGTGTGACTCTTGGCCACTTTACTTCTACAGGCCTCAGTTTCCTCATCTGAGGATGAAGAATGTTGGTCTTGATGTTCTTTGAGGTCCTTTCCAGCACTAAATCTCTGATCTTATGACTTTCATAATATTACTTCTACAATTTAAATTCACCCATGCCCTTTTATATAACCAATGCTCCAACTAAATTGGTCTCTCCCCCAAAATACATTTTATCCTATTTCTAATGTACATTACTCATATTTTTCTTCAATTATTTTATCCCTCTTAGATAATATATGCAATTTAACTCCCACATCTTATTAACCTTAACCAGAGATCTAATCAACTGACAGTGATATCACCCTCTTTTGAACTTTTGAACATTTGTTATCTCTACTAATATATTTCTTTGCAATATATCTTGTATAATTCTCTTATATTTTTATGCAAACCATATTGTAAACTCCTTGAGGTCAGGAGCATTGTTTTATATTTCTTTTATAAGGCAGCTCCTTGAATGATAAACACAATGACTACAATAATGTAAACGGGAAGAACAGTAAAGTGAATCCAGATTCTGAGTAATTGCAATGATCAAACCTGGTCCCAGAGAACAGATAATCAGGGAGTCACAAAATTTCAGATGTAGAAGGATTCTCAACAGCTGTCACAACCTACTCTTGCCAAAAGAACCCCCTCTCCTGCAAATATAATACACCTGACAAGAGGCCTTCCAGCCTCTCCTTGAAATTTTACAGTAAGGGAGAACCCACTAGCTCCTGAAGCAGCCCATCCTGCCTTTTGAGATGTCTCATTGTCAGAAGCTTTTTTTGTTTGTTGGTTGGTTTGTTTTTTTACCTGTCATCAAGTCTCAAATTTCCTCTTAACAAATTCTACCCACTGCTTTGGGTTCTGACCTCTGAAGCCAAAGAGTAACTTCCATCCTTCCTTCGGGTTTTCAGGTACTCTAAGATAGCTATCATACCCTCCCTGGGACTTTTCTTTTCCAAGTGAAACATCTGCATGATCTGTCCAACATGGAATAGACTTAAGACCTTTTAACATTCTAGTTGACTTCTTCTCGATGTTCTCTAGCATCCTTTCAAAAATATGGCCCCCAGGGGTGGCTAGGTGGCACAGTGAGTAAGAGCGTCGTCCTCAGAGTTGGGATGACCCGAGATCGGATCTGGCCTCAGAAAATGAGCACCCACACATAAATAATGACTGGCCGTGTAACCTTGAGCAAGTTACTTAACCCCAATTGCTTTAAAGAAAAATATGGCCCCCAACTGAATATAATGATCTGATCATTCTACAGTATAGAGGTGGGGGAGGCCATTAATTAATTATTGGAAGCTCTGCCTTCTTTAATGCAGCCCAAGAGAGGTGGGACACTACAAGTGTCCTTTCAGACTTAGCCTATGTGGATATTTTCTACAGTTCCAAGTATGGTTACTCCAACATTGGCCATGTGGTGATGGTGGTCGTGATGGACAGGGAATGCTTCAATGTTACTAAGAAGATATCAATTTGGCAGATAGTGATATACACACACACACACACACACACACATATGCATACATACATATATACATATATATTAATAAAATAGTTTTTTTGAAAAAAAAAGGTCAAGTGCGGTGGTATGCTCTTGTAATCTTATTTACAAGAGAGCTTGAGGCTGGTGGATCTTTAGTATGATAATTCTGAGTTGCAGTGGGATATGAAGATTGGATGTCTGTGCTAAGTTTGGTATCAATATGGTGAGTACTCCAGAGCTGTCAGAAACAGAACAAGTCAAATCTCTTTACTGATCAGTAAGTAGTAGGATTGGACCTGGGAAAAGCACCTAAAACTTCCCACCTGAGCAAGATTGGAGGACCCAGTCTTAAAAACAAAAAACAGAAACAGCCCCCTCAAAGAAAATCAGAAAATTGTCAAGTTTCTTGATTCAATAATTAATAAAGATAGTTCATACCAGAATCTTATACATACCATGTCCTTAACAAATATTTACTAATTTATTATTTGTTGTTGCACAATTACAGGGGTCACTAGCTAGAGGAGAACAATTTATTTCTCATACAGGATCCAAAGTAATTTCAAAAGATAATTCAGAAGGGATATAGATATTGGAAAGAACTCTGGATTCATTTCCAGAAATCTTGGGGTCAGATCCTGACTCAGCTATTTCTTATCCTTGTGACCTTAAGCAAATCAAAACACCAGCCAGGCCTCAGTTTCATTATTTGTGAAACAAGAGATTTACATTAAAGCCTCACATCCCTTCTAATTCTACATCAAAGTGACAAAATAGGTGAAAGTTGTCTTAGAGCCACTTCATGTGTTTTTTTCAAAATTTTCCTCCCGTATGTCTGTGCCCCTTTCCCTACCCATTCCCCTTTCCACGGATGCTATTAAGGAAGCTGTCTGGACATGACTGCCTTTCCTCCACCAGAGTGTCCCACATGGACAGTCAAGCAACTGTGTCCTGTCTATCTCCTCCCATACAATGTTTTCTTATTTGACCCCTTCTTTCAGTCACCTTCTACGATGGATTATAATGGGTTTTTTACATAAACTAGGCTCTGTCAATATTATAGCTACCCATTGAGTTACTCTTTCGAGGTAGCATCTTGCCTAAATTAACCCCCATTAAAAGACCTTTGAAACTAAAGCAAATACTGGACATGTCAGGGTACATGGAAGACTGAGGAGGGAGTTTCTCTATGCAGAATTTTGGCATTCACAGACCACTATAGCAGTGGTGCATACTGTGTCTGTAACTCAATGTAATGGGAAGAGCACTGACCTTAGAGTTAGTAGTCTCCAGTGCAGGCTTGCCTCTGATTGAGCAAATCACTTTGCCCTGTCTGGACCCTGGTCTCCTCTTCTGTAAAACAGGAAGTATGGGCAAGATCATCAATCAGGTCTAAGTCCTAAATTGATAATGAGAGTCTTTCTTTTCCACACCCACTCCAATCAGGTATAAAGGGGAACCTAAATGAGGATTTACAAGAATACGCATAGAAACTGAGATGGATAGATAATTTTATCCTTATTTTTAAAATGAGGAATGTAGCAGGTTTTGTTGTTGTTTTTCAGACCACCCAATGAGCCTGAGAGGAAAGCTAGAACTGAAACTCAGAAGCTTTTGCTTCCAATGCCTACCATTAGCCTTCTCTGCCTCACCCTGAAATATAGGAAAAGTTATTTTAGCCACAAAAGGCCAAACCTCAGAAAGTTTAGTATTCTGTTTTTCATAAAGTTCCCAAAAATGTGGATGCTTATCTGAATGTTATCTGAACTATTCATATCTCTTGGGAGAGAATAATTGGACTGGAAATTTCCTAAGAACAAGCTTTCTTGTAAACTTTCCAGGACTGTCTGCTTTTGGTCAGGCTAGAAATATCTCTCCTCCAGGCCTCTGACCCTCTTTCTGTACTTCTGCTGCTGATGACGATGAAGACAGTAAGGCAAAAACACAGTGGTGAAAAATAATGGGAACTCCTTTACTTTGCCTTCAGTAGTTCAATTCATATTTTGGCCAAGTTTTGATGAGCATTGCCTGTCCCCCAAACACATTCTCCTAGGAATGGTTGAAAATCTTTTTAAGGGCCTGTTCATCAGGTAATATTCATGCCTAAGTTAAATATAAAACATTCTTTTGTCTTTTTCCTGCAGAAAATAATGTCATTTTAAATAATGTCATGCTGCTATTTTCTTAGGGAAACAACCCGACAGAAGCCTAGGAAAGGACATCAACCCTGGAAGAATGCCCAGACAATAGAATTGGTGGCAGAAGAACCAAAGAAGGAAAGAAAGGAAAAAGAAATCCAATATAACCCAGAGAAAGGGAAACTAGGGCACGTGTGTTGAAATATTAAATCAATTGCTTCCTTATACTGAGCCTTTTATGAATAATTGGTGTTTGAACATTACAACCTTAGGCTTAGAGTACAAGTGGCTTTTTTTTTTCTTATTTTGGTAGAATAGAAAGTATTGACCACTTTTGCAGATACTGTGGAACTTTTAAGGTACAGGTATAAGTTTTCATTTTTAAAAGCATTATTAATCACTTTCCAGAAAAAAAAACACAATTCATTTTAAACTAAAACTATTGAGTTACCCTTTCTATTGTACAAATGTGCTCTCTCTCTCTCTCTCTCTCTCTCTCTCTCTCTCTCTCTCTTTCTCTCTCTCTCTCTCTCATTATGATGTGGGATTGAGTATCCCATGTGTGTATAACTATGTAGATGCAAACATCTAACTGTTGAGTGAAGTCTTGTGAGACTACTGGTAATTTGCAACATGCTATGGAATTTCTTTAGCAGCCTTCTGGATATGTGCTTTATATTATTTAAAACTCACCTGAATCATTGATATATTATTGTTATTTTGTTTTTAAGAACAATTTCCCCTGTATGATCTTCCTTTTGTTTAGGAAATCTTTATTCCTGAAAATTAAATACACACACATATAATTTATGATCTCTTTCTATCTAGAGAAGTGGAATAGAGAAGCCAGGAATTAAGCAATTAATTCACAGCTTTTCATAATCTGGTCTCATCCTTCCTGTCCAGTTTTATTTCCCACATCCATAAATATAACTTCTCTGTAATGTAAGTTTAGTGAGTTGTCTGAGGCACTGAGAAGTTATGTGCCTTGTCACATGTTAACACATATTTCAGGTAAGACTTGAACTCAAATCTTCCCAATTCAAAAGCAGACCTATCATCCACTATACTAGATTGCCTCTCAAGTGAAATAATAATGAAATAAAATACAAAAATTCAAGCCATCATCACTACTTTTAACCACAGGGACAGGGAACTGAACTGGATATACGTCCATATGTGCTACAAATATTTACTTTATTTTGTCTTTGTGTCTGTTAAATATAATATAATCGTATTTTTTTGAATAAAGCTCTTATCCTCATCACTTTATTTTTTAGGTGAGAATAACAATGGTCCACACTAAATGAATGTCAATGTAATTCAATTCAATAAACATTTAGTAAGTGCCTGCTATGTTCCAGGCACTATGCTATCTAACAACAATAGTAAGAAACAGAATTCATTTGGATAGAACAGGATTTTGATTCACTTTATGAAATAATATATGTCTTATAGCAATCACTTTTCCTTTCTTTAACCATTCCCTAAATCAGTTTTAGGACTATCTAGCTATGATAGCATGAAGGATTTTAAAAACATAGATTGACATTTTAAGTGTTTCCTCAAAGCACAGTACTCAGCAAAACCCTTCATCATAGTCACACATCTGTGTTAAAATTGGTCTTCCAACTGGAGGGACTTTTCCGCCCCAAATCGAAACACAGCTTCCTTTTTCTGAACAAACAATTTTTGCTCCAAAGCAAATTCACATTTTCCATACAAATAAGAAATTCTCCTTTTTCCTCTAGGTCCTAATGCATGTAGGTGTATTTCTCTACCAAGAGGCCAGCCTTGTTTTCTGCCAACACACACACACACACACACACACACACACACACACAGACACACACACACATTGGTTGAGGGATTATGCAGATAATAGCTCTCAGAATTACCCAGCAGTTGTCAAATATCCCAGGATCATGTTGTGTGAATGGATAGCTGGAAAAACCCAGGAGTATCAGATTACAGGAAAGGGCTGCTACTTATTTATTTATTTCCCCCCACCTCCCCCTTCTGTAACTAATTCCAAAAGCAGACCCTGCTTAGGAGTCTGACTACAAGAGAACAAGATAAATTCCTCAAAATTCTAATTGGAGAACAGTTGACTTAATTGGTGCCCATTTGGCAGACAATGGGAACAGAGCACTTGTTGGGTTTGATGGCACCCTAGGGGGATATAACCTTGCAACAGGCCAGAAAGCTCACAGGGACAGATTGTTTCCTGAGATGAAACCTTGAGACCAACGGACAGATTAACCCTACAACTGTCAAGCTCCATTAGGAGCAATCAGTATAGAAGATACATCAAGGGTTAAACATAGGAAAGTGAACTGATAATAGAGGTATACAAAGGGGGTTAGGGGAGAAGACAGGCATATATGTTAATGGTGAACATAAACATTTTTCTTTCAGGTTCAGATGCAGCACTGATGGGTCAGAGATATTCATCAGTTTGAGGTGTTAAATGTCAACTATTCAGAACCTTAACATTTCTGGTTACATTTGCTTATTGATGCAATCTGATGGTGTGAAGAAATTTAGGCATTGTCTGCAGCATTCAGAATAAGAAAGCCAGTGTGATATAAGAGTGGGAAATCAGCAGATTCAGGGGCCCTCTTCAGCCACTAACTAGTCAGTCAATTAGATTAAAGAGATATATTAATTTTGTACTCTGTGCAAAGGCACTATGTGATAGAGATTAGAGATAGAGGCATAGAATCCTTACCCTCAAGGAGCTTAAAATAGCTGAGAGGCTAAGAAACCAAACCTCTATGGGTCCCTCACTTGATTGTAAATTGAGGGTGGAAAATATTCTCTAGAGGGGTCATTTATACTATTATTCTGTGATGCTATCTCTGTCCTGGTATTTAGAAAAAGAACAGACATATACAATGATAATGTATATTAATAATACTTTGGGGTCCACAAAGTACTTTCTTTACATTTTCTATACATGAAGAAAACAACATGGGATGGGCAAAAAGTTACTGGCTCTTAGAGTCACAAGACCTGGGTTCAGATGTCTGCCACCCTACGATTGTGAACCTTGGCCAGTTAATTAATTTACCCCTGACTCGGTTTCTCATCTGTGAAATGAGGGGGTTTGATTAAATGGACTTGTAGGTCTCTTTCAGCTAGAGCTCTATAATCTAATGATCTTGTTTGATTTCTATAATAGTGAAGTGAGGCAAATGGGGCAAATATTGTTATCCCCATTCCAAAGATAAGGAGTTTTAAAGAGATCAAATGGCAGAACTGAAATTTGGACCCTGATTTAAAGCCTAGTCTTCTCAAATATATTCTGTTTCATGTATATATCTTCTCATATGAAGATACATACACACATTTGTATATACTTATACACACAGATATGTGTGCAATGGCAAAGATGGAAGAATGTTAAAAAATTGGGGTAAGTAAAATATAAGTCACAGAGTAAATCTTTAATTATAGTTTAGGACAAAGTAAAAAGATGTTCCAGTTGTGAAATCTTGCAAACAAAGGTTTCCTTTGGTCCAGAGGACAGACATATTAGGAATATCTTCTACAATATTTCTCAAATCTCCAAAGCTCAGCTATCAGGGATCACGCATAGAAATCACTACTGAAAAGATAGTTCTTTTTTTTTCTTTCTACAAGCAAGCCAGTCTTCTTCTCTGTTACCAATAGCTCCTATTGCTTGTTTGGATTATCCATGCTTTACGGTTAGTGAGTGTGTGTAACATTTTTATTATAACACTGAACACATGGACAATCTGTATATATAACAAGAAATAAAAAATAAATAAATATGAGTAAGCAAAAGGACTGTTCTCAATTCACATTAGGATACACAGACTTGAGGGGTGATCTTTAAAGCAACCAGGGCCCAAAACACATGATGGGAACTTAGGAAACCCAATAGCATGAAATGGATGAGCAGGAAGGAAAATGGAGGAATATGAATGTTGGAGAAACAAAACAACATGGAGGGATGTTTCTTATAGAAGATACTTGCTACAAATATTGACTACAATTGGTCATCAGAGCCTGGAACAAAGTAAAGCAAAGGGAAATGTTACATTGCTTTTCTAGCGTCTGGGATCTATCCATTAATTCACTAATTATACAAACTTTCCCAACCTCAGGAAGAATAAAACTCATGACACAAAGTCATTTTTATAGCCTAATTCAGAGTAATTCAGGCAGTAATATTTGAAGACACTGAAAAAGCCAAGGAATAATTATTTTCCTTTAGTTGATGGACTTTTTCTGAATATTGGGAATGAAGTCAGAGCTATAGATTAAAAGCAACACAGTAGTCTGCAACAACCTTGACCTTTAAAATGGAAGGCTGGTGAAATCCATTTTGATCTTCATTCACCAGTCTGCCTTTCCCCCTCTTCTGAAATGTCAATCTTATGGAAGAATTTGGTTATGTGAGATATGAAAAATTCTTCTAGGCAGAATGAATACTAGGACAGCAACTGGAAGTTATGTGATTTCTAAGCAGAAAGTTCTATTTTGAATCAAGGGAAGGAGGTCCATTGGAAGAGGGAGAAGTAATTAATGTAATCTAGGCTATTATTATTTGACCTAAAATACCATTAATACAGATGTAACTGTCAGTCCTGGTGATGTGTGATCAAAAAACAAAACAAAAATTCCTCTGTAGATGAATGGTATTAGATTTTATTGGAGGAAGAAGAAGAAAAGGAAAGACATAGTAAGAAGTTAAAGCATTTTTCTGGCCCAATTAAATCAAAACAATGCAATTAAAACAAATACAACGTCACTTTAAAAAATATATATTTTTCTGACATTTGAAACAAAGTCTGATCTCTCAGATTTCAGAGCTTCACTTTTAGCCATTTCAATTTGCATTATAAGAAATGTTTTTGTCTGGCACTTTTCATCCAATCACTTCTTTTGCTTATCTTTAATCCTCCTTGTCACAGCATACCTGTAGTGCACCTTTATCGTGTTTTTTGCTTCCTTTGCATCTCTTATACCAAGCACACTCTGCCCCAGGGCTTGTCAATTTTATGATTTGTGGGTATATTTTACTTAGGCCCTGACAAAGAAGGTCTTGAAGTAATTTAAAAACAAGTATTTCAGTTGGCATGCTGGGTGAAAAAAATCCCTTATTGACTAGTCTAATCTTGTATAACGTAATCTAATATAAGGCCTATTCCCAGAGGCAATACTCAATAGATATAGTGTTAAACATGTTTTACACAATGTTCTGTAACATATTAAGTGGAACACAACTATCCAGCTAGTTTCTATTTACTTTGGTACATGATTATGGCATTCATACGTCTAAGATGTTACCATTTTTTAAAAATGTCTATTCAGTTCAATAATAGTAATTACTGACATTTGTGGAACACTTTAGGTTTTGAGAAGTGCTTTATATAAATTATGTTATTTTATCCTCACAACATTCCTATAAAGTAGGGTTCCATTCTTATCCCCTTTTTACAGATGAAGAGACTGAGGCTTTAGAGAGGTTAAGTCACTTACCCAAAATCACATAGCTAATAATTATTAGAGTGGATTTAAATATATGAGCTCTGCTGAGCCCACACTAGACCTTTGAACCTCCCTGGATCTCTGTCTCCTCATATTTAAAATGAAGGGATAGGGCTGCATTACTTCCTAGGTAATTTCAGTTCTAAATCTTAGGATCCTATCTGTATGAGGTTAGCAATGCAATCATTATCACTATTTCACAGATGAGGAAATTGAAGTTGAGAGATTAAGTAATTTGGCTTGGGTTATAGAATTCACTAGTTATCAAAGTAAAGATTAGAACCTACTCCATTTAATGCCAAGTCTAATACCTTACCTTTTACCTTATAGAATCATATACTCTTTCGCAGCTTGATAGCAAAGTAGAGGTGATGGTGGGACTGGAGTCATTAAAACAAGTTCAAATCCAACATCATACATTTACTAGATGTGTGACACTGGGTAAATTCTCTAAAAATAACTATTTGTCTCAGTTTACTCAACTGTAAAATGGAGCTAAAAATAGCACCCACCTCCTAGAGTTGTCAAATGGATCAAATAAGATACTATTTGTATAGCACTAAGCACAGTATGTGGCATACAGTAGGTGCTTAATAAATTCTTGTTTCTTTTCTTCCTTCCTTCCTTCTTTCCTTAACAGGTTGAGAATTGCAAAGGACTTTAAAGATAATCTATCCCAACTTCCTCATTTTCAGAAGCAGGAAAACTCGTGTGCTCCCCCCATAACCACTTCAAATACCTATGAAATATGAATCTAAAC
Source organism: Gymnobelideus leadbeateri (assembly GCA_011680675.1). Lineage (NCBI taxonomy): Eukaryota > Metazoa > Chordata > Mammalia > Diprotodontia > Petauridae > Gymnobelideus > Gymnobelideus leadbeateri. The sequence goes on along the minus strand of WOXC01009697.1, from coordinate 7,964 downwards.
AAACATTAAAGCTACAGAACCCACAGAGACTCAGAGAGAAACAAATCTCCCACTGAAGGCAGCCTGGAAAGCTGGCAGGAAGGGTCCATCACAGTGTGCTGGGAGCCAAGCACAGCCCCACGTGAGCCTGTTTTAGTCCCAGGGATGCCCTTGTTGGAGGGACTTTGCGAAAGTGGATCACCAGCAGGTGTGGTGGTTTCCAGAAATATCAACCCATAAATGCCAAAGTCAAAGTAAAAGGTCACTGTAGAACTATGTTGGAACTGGGGTAGAGTAGGAGTATGTTCCAGCTCTTGCCCTACCCCCCACCCCCGCCCTGAGCGAGGAGAAGCAGAGGTGCTGGGGCTGTGCATCTACCTCCATGTGGCTACTTCAGAGCTCCTGGACTGCAGTTTGTCAGGGGACAAACGACCATTCAGAGGCTAAGTGCTCTTGCTTTAACCTGCCTGGATCGGGATCACAGTCTTCCTGAGATTTGGGACAAAGCTCTCCCTTCTGGAAGCAGAGTTATATTGTGGCAAAGAGCTCAAAAGTGAAGTAATTGGCTGCCAATATGAACAAGCAATGGAAGCACAAACAGATGATGGAATCCTTTTTTGGGGACAAAAAGGATCAAGGTATGGAGCTGGAATAAGACATTGAAGTCAGAACTGCACTAAAAGTTTCCAAGAAAAATATGAACTAGTTATAAGCCAGAGAGGAGCTTAAAAAGGATTTTGAAAATCAAGTAAGAGAAGTAGAGGAAAAATTGGGAAGAGAAATGAGAATGATGCAAGAAAATCATGAAAAGATAGTCAACAACATGACTGAAGAAAATATCACCTTAAATAACACAAATGGCAAAAGAGGTCCAAAAATCCAAGGAGGAGAAGAATGCCTTAAAAAATCAAATTTGCTGGATGGAAAGAGAATTTCAAAAGCTCACTGAAGAGAATGATTCCTTCAGAAATAGATTGGAACAAATGGAAGCTAATGACTTTATGAGAAATCAAGATACGATTACATAGATCCAAACAAATGAAAAAATAGAAGGTAATATGAAATATCTCATTGGAAAAACCACTGACCTGGACAATAGATCCAGGAGAGATCATTTAAAAATTATTGGACTACATGAAAGCTATTATCAAAAAAACAACCCAGAAATCACCCTTCAAAAAATTCTCATGGAAAATTGCCCTGATATTTTAGAACCAGAGGGCAAAATAGGAATGGAAAGAATTCACCTATTAATTCTTGAAAAAAGATCCCAAAAAGAAAACTCCTAGGAATATTATAGCCTGGTTCCAGAGTTCCCAGATCAAGGAGAAAATATTAAAAGAATCCAAGCAAAAACAATTTGAATATTTTGGAAACACAATCAGGATAACACAGAATCTTGCAGCTTCTACATTAAGAGGTCAAAAGGCTTGGAATATGATATTCTGGAGATCAAAGAAGCTAGGATTAAAACTAAAAAAAGAAATCACCAACCCAGCAAAACTGAGTATAATGTTTCAGGGGAAAATATGGCTATTCAATAAAGTAGAGGACTTTTAAGCATTCTTGATGAAAACCCTAGAGTTGAATAGAAAATTTGACATTCAAATACAAGAAGCAAGAGAAACATGAGAAGGTAAATAGGGAAAAGAAATCATAAGAAATTTATCAAAGTTGAACTATTTACATGCCTACATGGAAAAACTATAATTATAACTTATGAAACTTTTCTCAGTATGAGGGTAGTTGAAAGGAATAGAAATGTGTGTGTGTGTGTGTGTGTGTGTATATATATATATATATATATATATATATATATATATATATATAATGTCTATATAGGAGGGTATATGTCCATATGAATACATATGTAAGTGTGTGTATATATGTGTACAGGTATACATAGACAGAGGGCACAGGATCAATTGAATAGGAAGGGATGATACTTAAAAGGTGAAATTGAGAGGTGAGAGAGGAATATAATGAGAGGAGATGGGGAGAGACAAAATGAGGTGAATTATCTCATATAGAAGAGGCAAGGGAAAACTGTTACAATGGAGGGGAAGAACAGGAAGGCAACAGAGAATGGTTCAAACTTACTTTCATTGAATTTGGCTTAGGGGGGGGATAACATATACACAAAATTGGGTATCTTGCCCTACAGGACAGTAGTGGGTGGGGAATGGGGGGGATGACAGAGGAGAGGGCTGGTTGGGGGGGAAGGGTAGTTAAAAGTACATACTTTTGAAAAGGGACAGGGTCAAAATAGAGAATAGAATAAGTGGAGGGTGGGATAGGATGGAGGGAAATATAGTCAATCTTTTACAATATATCCACTAAGAAAATGTTTTGTGTAACTACATATACACAACCTATATTAAATTGCTTATCTTCCCAGTAAGGGTGGGTGAGCGAGGGAGCATGGGAAAGAATCTGGAAATCAAAGTTTTAAAATAAAATATTTTAAAAAAAATTATCATTATTATTTTTATTGTTTTTTACATGCAGCTGGGAAATAAGATATATAGGCACTGGGGTATGGAGATCCATCTTGCCCTACTGGAAAGTCAGATGGGGAATGGGGGAGGATATAGGAGAGAGCAGATTGGGGGAGGGTGTATACAGAGGGGATATACAATATACAGCTCTTTTGGGGTGGTGGGTAGGGGAAATATGTAGAAAATTTGTAACTCAAAATCTTGTGGAAATGAACTACGTAAACTAAAAATATACATAAAATTTAACAAAAAAAAAAACAAATTAATAAAAGAGAAAACAAAACAAATACCTCATTTTCCAAGTGAAGAAGCTGAATTTTGGGGAGATTAAATGACTTGCCCACATCACACAGACTGGTATAGAATGTGGATCCAAACTGAGGATTCTAAATGTAAACCCAGTAAGCAAAAGTGTGATGCTACCCTGCCTTTATCATCCTACCTAAATATTATTTTTTTGTTTTTAATGTTCATTTCATGTCTTTGAAAATTCTTTCACCTGAAATAAGTATCACACCATATAAAAGTTGACATATTTTTTTTTAACCTGAAAATCTGGATATTCCAATATAATATAAGCCCCCCTGATGTCGGATGCCATTTTTTGTCTTTGCATCCCCAGAACTTAGCATAGAGTCTTAACATGGTATATGCTTAATAAATGGTTACCAAATTGATCTGATGCCTTCTTGCAGAGTTTATTAATATGAGCTTAGACTTCAAGTATATCTAGGTTAAAGAAAATGTCTGGGCTAATAAAACTTAGAGACTTTCTCTTCTTGCCAAGTGAAGATTTTCACCTCTCTCACTACCCCAAACTAATTATATATATATATATATATATATATATATATATATATATATATATATATATATATATATCTTAATTTTCTAACCAACGATTTTGGAGACTATATTAGGGGTTTTTGTTTATTTTATATTTTATTTTCTTTGGGCCTCTCCTGAAATGGTTCACTAGTTCCAAGTTTTACAATGGACTCTATTCTTTCATATTTTAAGTTCCACTTTCTAGTGATTTTCTTATTTAAAATACTTTAAAAAAAAATAGGCTCTGTTTGCTTTGTTTGTTTGTTTTTTAACCAGCCAAACAAGTCTAAAAAGCAATACTTTTAAAAGTATAGTATAAAAGAATTCAAGCCCACACAGCTTGCTTTCCTTTTGCAAAACAAAAATTGTGTCTGAGGGTCTTAAGGAAAATAGCGTTTTAACAAATGTGGAGAATCAACACTATGAGAGGGACCTTGGACGAGCATTCTACCATTTTCAATTTCAAGTCAAGGTCTGTAAGCTTCAGCGGGCAGAAAAGTTGGAAATATCTGAAAATTCTAACTTAGAATGCTTCTCTATTTAAACATCCAAGGAAGAGTCCAAAAACCCCCGGAGGACATTTATTTTATATGAACTCTTTAATTATAAAACTGCTCTATTCTGTATTCTTTTAATTCTCTTTATACTTTGGCATTATTTTTTCTGTTGCTAATAGTTCTTATAATAATATTAATAACAATAGCTAGCATTTTGTAACACTTTAAGTCTTGAAAAGTGCTAGTTGTTATTCTATTTTTATTATCTCATTTGATGTCCACCACAATCCTGGAAGGTAGGTGTTATTATTATTCCCATTTAACAGGTGAGAAAACTGATGTAGACAGGAGTTAATTACTTGCTCAGGGTCACACAGTAAAGGTCACTAGTAAGTATCTGAGGATGGGTATGAATTCAGTTCTTTCTGATTCCATTCCCTATGTCTATCCATTGTACAACTTTCACATGTATAATTCAAGCACTAATTATAAATATTTTTTAAACCTAGATTGCATATGTAGAATAATTTGGCTAAGTCTCCAAGGCCAATCTAGAATAGATCAGCATTGTGTCAGGTCTGGGTAAACCACTTCTTTTTGATTTGAACATTTAGTTCATTTGTCTAATGGAAAGATATCTATTCTCTACTGCTCAGCCTGGGAGGGATATTATATCTCAAATTAAATAAGATTTTCTGCCTCAGCACAGAAAAACTCATTACTGGTAGCTGATCATTATAGGTAATTCTGTATATTGTTTTATACCAGCGACTACTCTGAAGGAAGTATTACAGTGGAGCTATATACATGCCCATTTTACCCTCAGGTAAGGTTTTCCTTTAAATATATCCTATCTTACCTGAAAAGACTAAGTGATAACTACCTTGCTAATTGATATTACCAGTGTATTATTATTACTACTCTATGTAAAGCTTATAATCTAATCTGTGGGTGGATATTCTGTTTGCCAAAACCTAAGGAAAAAAAACCCTAGAGATTTATATCTCTTTCTTCAGTTCCCAAGAAGAACGAAATTCATATTACCTTGGTATACGTGCAGAAAAATTGTCCACATTAACATGTCTACATAAAAATATTTTAGTTATATGTAACTCAATGTCTAATGATATACATCTTGCCAGCCCTATGTACCTGTCCTGAAAATGTTCTCAATAGGTCTAAAGCTGTTAAATGGAGACCTGGAATGTGTTATTGCAATGCTATTTTGCCAAGAGCAGTGAATGAATCAATCGTCTATACCTCCAATCCTCAGATACTCACTTGTGCTTCACTCCCACATTCCAAGTATCCAATGTATCTCCACTTGGAAATCCTGCTGTCACCTCATACTCAACATGTCCAAAAGGGAATACTTCAGTTTGCTTACCTGTACCCTTCCCTGGTTCTGGCAAACCGATCTTCCTCAACTTTCTTCTTTCCATCCATACCTTTTTTCTATAATCAAGTAGTCATCACATCTTATTTTTTAAAAATCTGAAGTGGTTCCCCATTGCCTCTACACTAAAATACAGAATGCTTAGTCTGGCACTTAAAGCTTTCCATAGTCTATAGGCCAATATCCTGTCTAATCATTTCTTATTGTCCTTTACTCATTTTCCATTCTAACCAAATTGTTTTAACTTTCTTTTCCCTTACATGACATTCCACCTCTTACTGTACTTTGCCAAGGGGGTATGTGTCCTATGCCTCCTCACCTAACCTCAGAATCTTGCTCATGCCTCCTGCAAGAGGCCTTTCCTGTTCCCCCAAGTTGTCAGTTCTCTCCCATTCTTGAAATTAATTTGTACTACTTTGTTATGATTTAAATTTACCTATTTGTGTGGAGACCCCAGTGGGAGGTAGGCTCCTCTCAAAGGAAGAAATTCTTTCATTTTTATATCTGACAAGGTGTCATGCACAAAATAGATAGTATATAAATGTTTGTTGAATTGAATTCAATCTTTCTTAAAATTATTCTTGAATCCATAGGATTGTAGGGTTGAAAAGAACCTGCAGTTCATTGGTAGAGGAGTCAACTGAAGGATGAAAGGTTTTTGGACTTGTCTGATGTCACAAACCTGAGGAATAGAATAGGTCACCAGATTCCTGGTACACAGCTCCTTCCATTACACATGTTCTTTCCCCTTCTCTTTCTTTAGATTCTCCTGTCCATCACTCTCATCCAAACCCTTATTGTTTCATCCTTAGTCAACAAAACTGACTTCTACCTGGGCACAGATCACAGAAGCAGAGATTTAGTGCTGGAAAGGAATTTAGAAATCTTTTATTTTAATCTCCCATTTTACAGATTAGGAAATTGAGGCCCAGAAAGGTTAAGGGACTTGAGCGAGGTTCTACAGGTAATGAACTACAGTTCCATATCTAGTATGTTTTTTTACCCCACTGTACCACTGAGTTCCTTGATTCCTGTGTCCATCCAATACATTGTGCAAAGTCCTGCCAGCCTACTCTTCCAGAAATGCCATTTTAAATACACTACTTCCTATCATTTACCTACTATACCATATCCATGTTTCTCAGACTTCCCAGCCCCTCTACAGTCTGAATCACCCTACCACACAACCACATCTACCTTTAACCCTTAATTCTAAGCCCTCCACTCCAGTCCACCTAATCTCATTATTACCTGAATACTGCTGATTCCCGCAAGAGGGGCTTCTCTTCTCCCATCTCTTTCAACTTGAATAACTTTAAAATTTATATTCCCTCTCAAAACTCACTCTACATTCCACCTCCTTTATGACGCTCTTCCTAAATATGTTAGCAATTATTTTTCACTTCCCTAAACTCCTATGGTACTTATAGTCTGCTCCCTATAATTTATCATATAATATTTTTACTTATTGTTCCATACATGTTCATTTTTCCTTCTGAATGAGACTGTAAGGCCTATGTATGACTGGACAATGGTGGAGAGATTGCTGAGTCCCTGGTCTCACCTATTTCTTGCGTGCCCTTCTGAGGTAGGCATCAATTCTATCACTTTCATTGTTCAGAGATGGCCTGTGACCTGCTTGAAATCACAGTGTAAGGGCATATGGTCTATAGGTATTTGATTTTATTCCAATATCAGGCCTGAATTTTCAGCTTGCATCAAGACTGCCCTACAAGGCCACCTCCAACCTCCCCATTATTTCACCTGCCAGCCATTCTTTTTTTTTATTTTTAAATTAAATTTTATGTTTATTTTTAGTTTACATAATTCAATCCTACAAGATTTTGAGTTACAAATTTTCTCCCCATCTTTCCCCTACCCAACACCCCAAAACAGTGATCTCGCTATAAACCCCCTCCCCCAATCTGCTCTCTTATATATCCTTTCCCCTTCCCCCCTTTGACTTTCTAGTAGGGCAAGATGGCTCTTCATCCCCCAGTGCCTGTATATCTTATTTCCTAGTTTCATTTAAAAATAATAATAATAATAATAATAATATATAATTATATATAAATAATAATAATATAAATTTTTAAAATTTAATTTTAAAACTTTGAATTCCAGATTTTTTCCCTTCCTCCCTCATAACCCACCCTTACATGGAAGATAAACAATTCAACATAGGTTGTGTAGCTACAAAAAGTATTTCCATAGTCCCTTTTCAAAAGTGTGTGTGCTTCTAACTTCCCTCCCCCCAACCTGCCCTATCCTCCATCATCCCCCCCTCATCCCCTTCCCCCATACACTCCTGTAGGCTGAGAAATCCTATTTAGTGTGTATGTCATTCCCTCTCTAAGCCAAATTCAATGAGAGTAAGGTTGACCCATTCCCTTTTGTCTTCCTGGTCTTCCCCTCGTTTGTAACAGTTTTCCCTTGCCTCTTTTATATGAGATAATTTACCCCATTCTGTCTCTTCCCATCTCCTCTCATTATATTCCTCTCTCACCTCTCAATTTCACCTTTTAAATATCATTCCTTCCTATTCAATTGATCCTGTGATGTCAATGTATACCTGTACACATATATACATAAACTCACATATGTATTCATACACACATATACCCTCCTATATAGATATATATGTATACATATATACATATATATACATACATATATATATACATATGTGTGTACACACATTTATATTCCCTTCAACTATTGTTTCTCTTGCTTCTTGTATCCGGAAGTCCCTCCAGCCATGGGTGG
>WOXC01009696.1:0-33878 GCA_011680675.1 Gymnobelideus leadbeateri | reverse complement strand
ACGTGTTTTTGCTAATGTTCACTGGCAAACCTGTAAAATGTTACTTCACGTAGTTCTGTTTTGTTTCCTCCTTAAGTGAAGCATATTCCTAAGGAATGCTATTCACATCAATATCTTTGTAGTTTATGAAGCTTTGGTAAAAGCCTGTGTGAGTTAGAATTTATCCTTTTTTTCCCAAATATGTCATAGTTTATGGAAATACTTTAATATCTGTATCCTGGAATTTGAGTTAGGGACAAAAGGGTCGATATCTTCCTTATTTGCTCCATGGCACTGTGCAAGTCACTTAACCTATAAGTGCTTCCAGCAGTTGCCTATGTCATATACAAGAAGTCATAGAGTGGATTGGTGGCTACCTGCATTTAAAGAGACAGCTCTTTACACTAACAACATAATGAATCCTTTACACATTTTTTAAACAATAGAATTATTATAGCATAATTATTTTGCTCTCCCTTAATGCAGTTATCCACATAAATCTATTCTGTTCCAATTTTTCTTAAATGATTCTCAACAAAAACCTGGGAGCAAAAATATGAATTGAATATAGTGCATTTCATTTAGAATATATCATGGTACCCATGAATTTCTTAACAGTTTGCTGTTTCTAAGAGAAAAGAGAAATATTAGGCTTGACTGAGTTGAAGCAATAGTTTTGAAGTCTATAGTTGTGGTGGTACACATAAAAACAAATTTGAAAATACATTAAACATGACTTTTTTGCCCTCCAAAAAGTACAGGATTAGGCTCATTTTATATTTACATGAAAACTACTATATTTTTGGACCATAAAGTTCTCTGTTCCAAAAATATTTTATGGCCTCCCTTATCACAATGGAAGAGATGACAATTTAGGCTGTTCCAATGGAGCTTAAGTTTTGGTAGGCACATCTTAATTGAGAGCACTTTGAGTGAAGTCTCTGTCTGCCACCTTACCAGAATTGGGATCGTCACGAACTGAAATTAATGTCCCCCTACAATTACTTTCTTTTGGCTCTCAAAAATTCATATAATGGGCAAAACCAATTCAAATGCTTTGTTACTCTTTTCCACTTCCACTGTGGAAGGAGTTCAGTAGCAGTTTCCAAGAAAATTGTGGGAAAAAAATTTTCAGAAAAAATTCCATGGAACATTAATTTAATAGTTTATATTATTCGCATTGGATTTGTGTCAGAAAATCAGGAGTCAATGTACTACTAAGGAAACTTAACATATACATATGTAATATTGCTATTAATTAAATTAGAAGATATAAACAGATTTCTGACAAATGAAGCTATCTTCTGGTTTTTCCTCAGGGAACCCAAAATATTTTTATACCAAAAGATAAAAATACAGATTTATACCAAAAAAAATTTTTAAATGAAAGCAAAATAATTGTGTTCTATGGGATATGTACTCATAGAATGACCACAAACAGAGAATACTATGATGTGACAGCAATGAACTACTACAAAAAAATTATAGAGAAAAGCAAGTCATTGTAGTACTTGAGATACACCTTCAAGTATGGTCAAGGTTCATTTTAATACGTAAGGATTTGATTTCAAAACTGGAAAAGGGGGAAACGTTAACTTTTGGGGAGAGGACAAATAAACTTTTAGGATCAGGAAATAAAGTGATTAAGATTATAGATTACCCCAAGGTGTTATATTCAAGCTCCATGAGGACTGTATTCTAAAAATGAATGGAAGGTATAAAATATGGAATTGACAAATCATATAATGCCATAAAAATGAAATTAATGTGATGTTTATGATAAACTGATTATTATAGAGCTGAGAGTTGACTAAACATAAGGAGTTTGTGTGCAGTCTAATATATTTGACTTGTTAGATCAAAAGCCAATGATACTTGTAAATTAGAAGAATGGAAAAGAAGACACGTTTATTTTTGTAGCTCTAATTTCACCTGTGTATAAAAAAGTTGCTGATGCTAAAAAATAAAGAAATCAATCAAACTAATTCCAATGATCACTGTTCCATGGAGAAATTTATTTCATGTGCAACAGTCACTACAATGAGAAAATCAAAAAAGGTCAGGAACTTTCTGAGCTAGGAAACACGTAACTGTAAACAGACTTTTTACAAAACATCACAGAGGATAATAATGAAAGATTATTTTTTCCTATAGTAACCACCCAAAATTGTGGAGGGAAAATGTTGAGAAGAAAGTGAACTTTTAGGACTCTGAACAGAATATCCAGCATACACTGACCATCCTGAGATGTGTCAATGAAATCGATAGGAGGATTACTAACTGATAAAAATTAAACAACAGGTTGGCTAGGTGGTGCACTGAGTAAAGCACTGTCCCTGGAGTCAGAAGAACCTGAGTTTGGATCTGGCCTCAGACACTTAACACACATACAAACAAAAACCTAGCCATATGACCTTGGGCAAGTTACTTAACCCCAATTGCCCTCCAAAAAAGCAAAAAAAAAAAAAAAAATTAAACAGAACATGCACAGATTTCACAGTGACCTCTTATTACTGTCATAACACTGGAGCCACTATATTTGGATTCTATTACTTCAGATATGATTATTATGTAAGGAAATATCAAGATGATAAAAATATGAAGACAGGTGGGATCCTTGATTTTGCATGAAAGACTGAAGAGACAAGGTGACAAATTAGGGTCAGCCCAACATTGCCCTTCAAAGAACTTTAAAATACTAAAATTAAATTTTGGAGCAGCAGAGTCAAAAATAAAAATTCAGAGTAAGATGTTTTCCAGTCTAACAACTTGAGGTAGGCAGGAGAAATTTATACCACTGGGGTAGAGGTCTGGTGGAGATATGTTCAACTGTATCTGAAGGAGCTGCTTCAGGAGATCTCAACCCAGAGACTGTTATGGGATTGGAAAACTACTCAGAAAGAAATTACAAGGGGACCCTTTTCTGGCATTCCATATAGCCATCACTGATTGACAACTTTGTTACCCATACAATGTGATGGGTCATATTTCAAGAGTGGAGAGGATCAATGGTGGTTGGTCACAAGGAAGTGGGGGCCCTGATCATAGCACCAAAGCAAAAAAAAAAAAAAAAGAAAAAGAAAAAGAGCATGCAGGTAAGGGAATCAAGTAGCCATCCTTGATAAAGACAAGAGCATAAATGATAACAGTGTCCATATTTCTCCAGTGTCACACCTGTTTAGAAGCACCAAAGATTTTCTGTCCTCCAAAACTGCCTCTGAAAACAGTGGCATAAAAAGCCTGACAGTGCCTCCCCAACCCCAGATAAGCAGAGCCCAACTTCACCCTAAAGTTCAAAGTTAAGAAGTAGGCTGGAAACTATGAGCAAATGACACAAAAATGATTTGACAGTAAGAAGAAAATAATGCTTTAAAAAACATAATTGGCCTAATGGTAAAAGAGGCAAAAAAAAATCACAAAAATTGAATTCCTTAAAAAGAAGAATAAGCCAAGTGGAAAAGAAGTTAGAAAAATTCATTTAAGTAAAGAACTCTTAAAAAGTAAAATTGGCCAGATGGAAAAAGAACATAATTTAGTGAAGAAAATAATCTCTTAAAAAATCATTGGACTAGTGCAAGTTAATGACTCCATGAGCTTCAAGAATCAAACAAACTAACAACAACAAAGTCAAAAGAATAAAGAAAATAGAAGAAAGTATCACCTATCTCATTAGAGAAACAATCTGGAAAATAGATTAATGAGAGATAACATAAAAATTATTGGACTACCAGAAACCTATGATCAAAGAAAGAGCCTTGATATCAGATTCCAAGAAATTATTATTTTAATATCTTAGAGGGTAAAATAGAAATGGAAATAATCCATAAATTTCCCTACTGAAAGAAATCCCAAACAAAACCTCCAAGGAATACCATGGACAAATTCTAAAGCTCCAAGGACAAAGAGAAAATATTTCAGGTGGCCAAAAAGAAAAAATTCAAATATCTGGAGTAATAGTCAGGATCATGCATGATTTAGTAAAAAGGAGAGGTGGGCTTGAAATATGATATTCTGGAATGCAAAGGAGCTAGGCTGCAACCAAGAATATACTACCCAGTAAAACTGAGTATCATCCTTCTGTCTCTCTGTTTCTCCCTGTTTCTCTTTGTCTTTTTATCCTGTTCCTCCTCAAAAGTCTATTTTGCTTCTACTCATGCCTTTAATTCATCCTTCCCTTTATTATCCCACCTCCTTTATCTTATCCCTTTACCCTCCTATTTGCCTGTTGGGGAAGTTACATATTTTTATTCAGCAGAGTGTGCTCTTTAAAACAATTCCAATGCAAGTGACATTCAAGTATTGCCTGGCCCCTTTCTTGTGTGCAAGAAAATTTTCTTCATTCTATTTCTCCCTTCCCCCTTCTCTCAGTTCTTCATTTTTTCTAAGTGAAAGAGATGAATATTTACAAAAATATAAACTGATCAGATTAACAGAAGACAAAAAGGAGTAATCAAATAACCCTATCTTAGAAAAAGAAATTGAGCATACCATCAATGAACTCCCTAAGTAATAACCTCCAGGGGCAGAGGGCTTTCAAAGTGAATTTGACCAAACATTAAAAAAAAAAAAACCCACAATCAATTTGTGCCATAGCAATCAAACTCCCAAGAATATTCTGTAGAGCTAGAAAAAAAAAATAATAAAAATCTATCTGGAAGAACAAATGTTCAACAATATCAAGGGAAATAATTAGAAGGAATACAAGAGTAGGTGGACTAGTCATACCAGATCTAAAATTGTATTATAAAGTGGCAATCATCAAAACTACTTGGTACTGGCTAAGCAAAAGAGTGGTATATCAGTGGAATAAGTTAGGTACACAAGACACTGTAGTCAATGATTATAGCAATTTACTGCTTGACTAAACCAAAGATTCTACCTTCAGGGATAAGAACTCATTATTTAATAAGAACTGCTGGGAAAGCTGGAAAATAGTAAGGTAGAAAATAGGTATACACCAATATTTTACACCATATACTAATAGAAGGAGAAAATGGGTACATGATTTAGATATAAAGGGTTATAGTATAAGCAAATTAGGAGAGCAAAGAATAGGTTACTTGTCAGATCTATGAAGAAGGGAAGAATTTATGACTAAATAAGAGAAAACATAATGACATGCAAAATGGATATTTTTTATTACATTAAATGGGAAAGTTTTTGCACAAACAATACAAGTACAACCAAGAATAGATGGAAATCAGAAAGCTGGGAAACAATTTTTATAGTCAGTGTCTCTGACAAAGATCTCATTTCTTTTTTTTTTCTTTTTGTTTTTTTATTTGTAAGGGGGGCAAGGTAGGGCAATTGGGGTTAAGTGACTTGCCCAAGGTCACATGGCTAATTTTTTTCTCTTAAGTGTCTGAGGCTGGATTTGAACTCAGGTCCTCCTGACTCCAGGGCCAGTGCTCTATTCACTGCGCCACCTAGCTGCCCCAAAAAGGTCTCATTTCTAAAAAAAACATAGAGAACTGAGTCAAATATATAAGAATACAAGTCATTCCCCAATTGATAAATGGTCAATGGATATGGCTATTTATATTACCAGGTAGTTTTCAGATGAAGAAATTAAAGCTTTCTATAGTCAAATAAAAATGTTCAGAATCACTACTGATTAAAGAAAGGCAAATTAAGACAACTCTGCGGTACCACCTCATACCTATCTGACTGGATATTCTGATTTAAAAAAGGATGATAAATGGAGAAGATGTGGGAAAATTTTAACATTAATGCATTGTTGGTAGTGTTGTGAACTGATCCAACCATTCTAGAGAGTAATTTTAGAACTATTAACAAGAGGCTATAAGACGGCATAATCTTTGACCTAGCAATACCACTTCTAGGTCTGTATCCCAAAGAGATCATAAAAAAAAGAAAAAGACCCACACGTACAAAAATATTTTAGCAGCTCTTTTTGTGGTGGCCAAGAATGGGAAACTGAGGGGGTACATATCAGTTGGGGAATAGCTGGAATAATTGTTGTGTATGAATGTAATGGGATACTATTGTGCTATATAAGAAGTGATGAGCAGGCAGATTTAAAAAAAAAAACCTAGAAAGTTTTCATTACCTGATGCTCAGTGAAATGAGCAGAACCAGGAGAACACTGTACATACTTACCAGTAATTTTTTTTCAATCTCTAACTTTGATAGACAGCTCTTTGCAGCAACACAATAATCTAGGACAATTTCAAAAGACTTGGCATGGAAAATGAAGATGTTACTTTTACTACTTTCTCTTTGTTGTTGCTGTTTTTCTTTCCTTGGTTTCTCCCTTTTGCTCTGATTCTTCTTTCACAACGTGACTAATGTGGACATATGTTTAACATGATTGTACACGTATAGTGTATATCAAATTGCTTGTTGTCTTGCTGAGGATTGGGGGCAGGGAGGGAGGGGAAAAATGGAACTCAAAATCTTCTAAAAGTGAATGTTGAAAACTATCTACTTGTAAGTGGGGGGAAATTCCTATTAAGTGAAAAAAAAAAGAGAAACCTGAGGTCCAAGTTGATTAAAGACACTGATAAGTATTGAAGGCAGAAAGTGAAGTTAATTTTTTTTCTTAGAAACTAAATTAATATAAGTTACATTTCAGCAAAGACAATTCAATTTTGAAAGTACTAAGGAATCAATATTCAGGTATCTCAGTAAAGATTAAAAAAAAAGACAGATTCTGTTTCTATCTGCTGCTTCCTCCCAAAAATAAAGCTGATAAAACATTAGTAGCTCTTTATCCTGTTTTTAAATTTCTATGAAATTGTTATGAAAATGCTACATGCATGTGTACCTATTTTGCTTGATGTACATGAAAGTGAAATAGAAAATGCTGCTGTAAAATTGGTAAAAAAAAATCCTAGAATAATTGTCAATGCATGTTCACAAAGGTGAGTTGAAAGAACAGCACACATAATATGAACCAACTTTTGTTCCCACTTTAAACATGTTTTAAAGGAGTAGTAGCAACTGATTTTCATTTTGTACTTCTATTTTGAACCACTCCTATGTAAAACTAAGACATGTAGATATCCTATCCACACTTTTATATTAATTTTCCTTTTTGTAGAAAATTTGTTTATTTTTAAAAAGAATCAGATAAAGGGAAGTGTCAGCATCTCTCTGAGAGTCCCTTGGAAATCATAAGGGTGATCTGACAAAGAGATGCATATTCTTTGAGTGCAGATCAAAAAATAAAATGCTTATATTGGAACCAGCCAAAAAAGGAATGTAGAGCAAGACCAGTTCAAAGAAGAAAGAATTAGGAACCAGTGATTCACCTTTCCCTTAGAGTCAATTATTGACCTAAGTTATTATTCAATGAGAAATCTGCTCCTTTCTTTTCATGCATTCATCAATTCATATTACAAATATTTCCTAAATAACAACTATCTGAAAAGCCATTTCAATAATAGAAATACAATAATAAATAAGGTGCATTCCCATCATTAGAACTTGAGCTAATTGAGGTCAGGTACTCTTTTTAGCTTAGTGCCTGGTACATGGTAAACTTTTAATAAATGTTTATTGATTTGACTAAATATACATTCTAGCAACACTTGGACACTTGTTGCTGAAACCCAATTTTGTCCAATAGATACACTCCTTTTCTAGGTTTTTACAAAGCCTGTACATGTAGATGTAAGAGAACTGGAAGAGACCTACAATCTTTACATATTGGCAAGCTCCCATTACAAAGCAGGGATATTTATGGCCAACAGAACAAAATTACAATTTCAGATTCATCTCTTATTCGTTCTATAGTCTCTTTCAGGTCTCTTCAGCTCTCTAATCTTTGGTTATGTGTGACCCAGAGAGCTGGAGCAGATGATCTCCACAGTTTTTTTATTATTATTATAATGTTCTGCAATTCTTCAAGTGGAAGTTCTTTCACAAATAATGTATTTAGCATTCCTACTTTTCATTTTGTTTTCCTTCTGTACCTCTGAAAACACTAATGTTCTTTCCTCCCATTATTTTGGAGCAAAGAGAAGTGCTGATTTGCATTCATAGACAAGCTGAAAGTTTTACTTTGACTTATTAGTCCCCAAATCTTAGGTGCTTCAGCCTTCTTTCTTTTACATTCACCACTTCCTTTCTGACTCTTCCCTTTGGAGACTGTGCACACTGGGACTGAATTGCAAATCTACTTCATTATCCTCCCACAATGGGATGGTTACTAACTTGATGTTACTGGCTTTGATCTGAGCTATGACTATCATCTTAGGGACAGGACTGGCCCAGGCTGTTTCTACCCACGTTGGCTTTCCTCTCTAGTTCTTCCTTTATCTCCTGTCTTTCTCTCCTTTATCTGGTCTTTATCCACATGTCACAAATTTAAGGTAAGGGGAAGGTAATGGAGAGTGGTTCATAAAGTTACTACAGTGTTCTGGTTCCCTAACCTAGGGGTCATTCCAGGCCAAAGGCAACATAATTTAGTCCTCCACTCTCTTGGTGACGAGGCAGAATCGTTGCCAAGGTGTGTTGTGCCAGCCAAATCTCTATAAAATTAAGGGATACCAGTATGTGACCCCCCGCATAAGCCAAAGTGTTGGTATTGGCATCACTTTAGCTGAACAAAGCTTTTGGGAAAGGGTCTTTAGTACTTTAAGAATTAGAGCTTTCTGATGTTATTTCATATGGATTTTATTTTATTTCCCCCTATGGACTCAGGTATAATTGCCCTACATCTGGCACATAATTCTTTAGGAAGGGGTGAGGGTCTAATCTGCCAACTTGTTTGTACTATGACCCACAGTACATTAAAATCACTATCAAAGGTATTTTATTTTTCCAGAGAAATCTTGCCTTAACAAATTCTCTTTCCCACCACATATATAATGCACGCAAAATGAGAGATTGTGAATCCTAATCCCTGGTAAGAAAACAAGAGCCAATTTCTTGATCTTTCTTTAGTCAGCTTTACTATCTGTCTAGTGAGGCTAACAATGCTAAAGGATCTTAAAGGACCCAATCATTGTAATTGATTGTAAGGATCTTGGAAAAGTGCTTTGTAATTGCTTAGTAAAAAGCTGCAGGCCCACAGAAACATTTTTATTTTCAGTTTCAATTGCTGTTATTGATATCATAAGTCCATTTGGTTGGGAAGAGATACCCTAATACATTTTTGCTTGAATAGAAAGGGAATCTGGGGAATATCACAGAGCCTATTGATGTCAGATTTTGTCAACAGGAGACTTTGTATATTTATTTTCCTTTCTTCTTCCCGCCCCCAATAGTGTTACAACAGAATCACTGATAGACTAAGGAGGACCAAGGAGTCTGACCCCGCCCCCAGCTTCTCCCCCCCCACCCCCCATGGGTAAACACATTGAGCACATTCAGACCTGTAAAAGCCTGGCCTCTGAAAAGTGCCAGGATCCTTTTTTTTTTTTCTCAGACTCACTCTTTTTTACCCCTAGTGGAGTATTCTAAGGAGAATCACTTTAAATTGGAAAAGTTCATCTCATGGTTGCTCTTCATTGTTTTCTCCCCTCCTGGCAAACAAATGCAAAACAAAAGAGGCATCAAGGGAATAGAGACACCAATTTAGAGTCACTTAGATCCTCTATATTTGTAGCTATTTGGAAATGGTCACCATTTCTGCCAGAGATGTAGGAGAGCCCCTTTCCCCAACCACTATGGAAAGACTCACAGAGTGTGTGTTTCCATCTCCTCGTTGAAGGGAATGGAAAAACCAAGAGAGAGAAATTTGCTTCTCCTTTTAAGCTGATGTACCCATTCACCCCATACATACCCTTATTGTGCCAGTGGGAAGGGGGGGATAAGTGACCACCCAAGATTTGCTTCATTGTCCTGAAGTGCCAAGTCTTTCAGCATTGATTCAGAACATACTTCTGACATATTCATTGAGGTCCAGGAATATACCAGTGGGGCTGGGTAGGGCCACTTCTTTCTCTCCATTGTAACAATGTCTGGCAGGAGATATTAATATCCCATTGATGCAAGGTATGTATCAATCACATATCTAAGGTTTATACATGGAATTCTCTTTTCTCTTGACTTTTATAAATTAGCAAAGTGAAAAAGAAAAGTATGGGAAAATGGTGAACATAAAGGAAAATGATAATTTGCTAGTGGTTTGAGTTTTGATTTATTTTAAACCTTGAATCTAATCAATATTCCCATTTTCTCTACTCAGTTATGTCTAGTTCTCAGATTTTATTTTAATAAAAAGCAAAGTAGTGGCAGACTTTTGTCCTTTCTTGAGGTCAGTAATAAAGTCAGCATTTAGTGATAGCTACTAACTATACTGGAAAATTCTCAAAGGAGGTTAAAAAAAGACAAAGTAGAAAAATAAATGTCATAGGGAAAACTACGACTCTTTTGGTAAACATTATATTCTCGAAATGTCTTTAAAAGTGCACCAAATAAACACAATATTCTAACCTTTTTCAAGAAACAACAAGTCTTCTCAAAAGACACAATGTTCATTGGCTCATCATCTGAGAGGTTAGTAGTCATGGATGTTAGGACAACAAATGGCATGTGCACAAACACAATCCATTCCAACATGAAAAAAAATGTCCCTTTTTGCTTAGTGGTATGAAGAATTTGCCTTGTGTTTTCTCTAAAACTTGCTTTGTTTTATAAAAACATTTCCAGGAATAGTAGAAGTGATACCTCTGGGGGTTTATATTTGTAGGAATCTGGCAGGCAGGGTATGAGTCTCACCACAAATATAAACTTTTGTGAGAGTTAAAATCAAAGCATCTGGTAAGACAAAATTATCATTTTAGTTTTCTTGGAGAATCTAAAAGGAATTTGATAGCAGAGGAAACATTGAAACTTCCACATTCATCATAGATTCACATATCTAGAAATGGGAGGGACAACAGAATATTAGTTCAAGTCATCATTTTGAAATGTAGAAAATGAGTTTGGAAGAGGTTACATGATGTACCAAACAACACACATGAAATAATCTTTGAGCCCCATTCCTCAGAATCTTAATCTAGTGGCATTTCCTCTCTACCTCAGAAAAACAATCTATTTCTTATTCAACTACATCAACTGGGCTGCCGACATGTATCACAAAGGAAAGTCTCTATGCAATATAGAATTCAATTACTTAGTTTCGTCCTTGGTTTGGAATTAGGCAATGATTATAGTAAACACATTTAATTTAGATGGACTTACTCTTAATTAGAAACTGGATTTATGTGCTTTGAAGGTAAAAATGCTAAAATATTCTGGTTTTTAGAGATTGGCCTATCTTCTTTAGTGTCAATTGAAGGAATTATATTGGGAAAAAAGGTGACAACTTGTTTGCATATCTAAAAAAGACATGAGATTATATTCTTTAGGTTGGGTGCTTTTTTTTTCATTATTAGTACACTTTCTGCACAAAGAAGAATAAATGTTGAAGCTAATGGGATGTAGCTGACTAGAGGGAACGTTCTAGACAAACTTTCCCCAATATTACACTCTAAACAACATTAAAATAGTACCTCAAAAACAGCACAACCAAAAAAAAAATAAAAAGGTCAGTGTGAGATTTTTTTTCCAGCCAAAGAGCACATAAAATAAATGAAGGAGAGGTCTTCGTGACATGGGGCTGGGGCGGGGGGGGGGGGTGTCTAGGAACAGAAGGAAAGCAATATCAGCTGTGGGTCTTGGAGGTTGCCAGAATAGCTTTGAGTAAGTAGCTCTCACCACCCAGAGACAGTAAGGGAACCTAACAGCTTGTCAGAAAGATATTATGATAGACACTTACATTAGCACTAAGCATAAAACCAAGTGTCATTTAGCAACTCATTGACTATTATCTAGTTTGGGACAGTCTCATGGAAGACAGGAGTGCTTGTGGTCAATAATAAAGGAACAGGCGTCCCACTTCCAGGTAACAGTTTCAGGAATGATAATAAATAGGGCAGCTAAGTCCTTATTGCCACTTCAGGGTGGAGAAAAATGCCAGTCATAACAGAAGAGGAGAAATTACTGGGTAAGGACCAAAGAACAGACCTGAAAAGCAATGCCCACACCCTTACCAAGACACTCCACCTTGGAAACACCAAAAACTTCAGACCCCCAAAATTAATTGTGAAAACAACAGGGCAAAAAGCCAATAGTTTGGGTTAGTGACACCCTGGAGGTAAGCAGAGTCCAGATTTATTATAAAGCTCAAAGTGAAGGGATAGGCTGGAAAATGAGCAAACAACAACAGAAGGAACTTGACTATAAACACCTAGGGTGGTGACAGGAAAGTCAAGATATAAACTAAAAAGAGGACAACAATGTGAAAACATCAAGTGAAGTTTCAAAAAGAAAGGTAAGCTATCTCAAAGAGAGGGATTTTTAAAAGTAAAAAAAATATTTTATACATCAAGAAAGAACATTACAGGCATAATTGGGAAAAGAAATAATAGAAATGCAATAAAATTATGAAAACAGAATTACATCTTTGTTAAAGAGGCTCAAAAATACTCAAAAATATAACTCTTTAAAACACAGAATTGGTCAAATAGGGTACAAAAGGTACAACACCTCCATCAAGAAAATAGTACCTTAAAATATAGAATAGATCAAGTGGAATCGAATTACTCCACTAATAATTAAGAAATGATAAAACAAGAATAAAAGGGAAAAAATAGTAGAAAACACGAAATATCTCATGAGACAACTGAAAAAATATATTGAAGAAAGATAATTTAAAAATTATTGGACTACTTGATATCTATGATGAAAATTCAAAAGAATGCAATAATCATATTTCAAGAAATTATAAAGTCTCCAAGATATCTTGTAATCAGAGGGCAAAATACAAATTGAAAGAATCCAGTGATCACCTCTTGAAAGAGATCCTGAAAATGAAGAGATCTAGGAATATTATAGCAATATTCCAGAGTTCCAAGATCAAGGAGAAGATCCTATGAGCAGCAAGAAAGAAACCATTCAGGCACCATGGAGTCATAGTCAGGATCAAACAGTATTTAGCAACTACCACAATAAAGGAGTGGAGGGATTGGAAAATAATATTCCAAAGTCAATGGAGGTAGGGTTATAACAAAGAATAATGCACCCAGAAAACTAAGCATAATCCTTCAGGAGGAAAAAAAATGAATATTTAATAAAATAGAGGAATTTGAGGATTCTTGATACATGGGCCATTGCTGCAAAGAAAACTTGAGATTCAAACACAAGACTTAAGAGAAACATTAAAAGATAAACACGAGTGAGAAATCATGGGGAACTTGTAGTAAAACTGTTTACATTTTTAAATGGAAAGATAATTCATATAATACCCAATAACTTTACCATTAACATAATTAATGTAGTTTGTAGATGTTATTTACCAATAATATCATTAGTGTAGTTTGAAAGAATATATTTAGACAGAGGGCATGAGTACATGTTTATTATGTTGGGATGATTTCAAAAGAAAAAAAATGGAAGGATGAGAAAAAGGGATTCACTGGGAGAAGTAGAAAGATGAAGCAAGAATAGGGATAATTATCTCAAATAAGAGAGAGAAAACAAGGAAGAATTTAAACAATAGAGAGACAAGTGGAAGGAGAGGATAAACAATACTTAAATGTCATTCTCATCTGAACTAGTTCAAAGAGTGAGTATATGTATGCATACATATAAATCTTTATTAATTTGTGTGTTAAGAGTACACATGCACACACACACACCTGCACATTCTGTTGGATATAGAAATCCATCTTATCTAACAGTGAAGTAGGAGAAGAAGGGGATAAGAAAAATGAGAAGGCAATAAGAGGGAGAGGGCAGCAAAGGAAACAGTAGTCAGTAACAAAATGGATTTTTGAGGTGGGGCAGTAAAAAAAAAAGAAGACGGATAAATGGAAGAAAGTAATGTGAGGAAAATACACAATTAGAAATTATAACTGTGAATGCTAATGGAATGAACCTACACATAAAACAGGAAAGTATAACAGAATGAATTAAAAACCAAAACACGGTGTTTATAAGAAACATATTTAAAATAGAAAGATACACTCAGATATAAAAAAAGGGGCTGGAGCAATCATAATCTAAGGAAAAGCAAATGCAAAAAATAGACCTCATTGAAAGAGATAATCAAGGAAACCTTATTTTGCTAAAAGATAGCAATGACAGTTGAGTAATATTAAACATATATACACCAAATGACATAGCATCCAAATGCTTATTAGAAAATTAAGAGGAGGGGCAGCTAGGTGGTGCAGTGAGTAAGAGCGCTGGCCTCGGAGTTGGGATGATCCGAGATCAAATCCAGCCTCAGAAAATGATCACCCACACATAAATAATGACTAGCCGTGTAACCTTGAGCAAGTTACTTAACCCCAATTGCTTTAAAAAAAAATTTAAAAAAAGAAAATTAAGAAGAAAAATAAGTTATTGGCATGTTCTTGATTGTGTGTCACCAAGAAATAATTTTGTTAATAAAATTGTCAACTATGGGATTCCTGTTAGTGCAAAACTTGTTATAGGAGATTCACTCTATCTGATTCATCCTAAGCTATCTGGTTATAAGGGTTATGGGATTTGAAGATCTTCCATGCCCTGTTGGACTTGTAGACATAGCAAGAAGGGGTGGGGCAAGAGGAAGTGGAAGCCAATCTAGTGTACATCCAGTGAGTGGTGGTGGCGGCAGCAGCAGTGGCCAGCAGCAGCAGAGGGAGTAGCCAAGGTGGAAGCAGAGGTGCAAACCCCTTTTTTGAGCCAACCAGAATTTTTGCTAAGGACTCCTGCTGAGGACTGCCAGGGATGGGAACTGCAGGAGGCCAGAGCTGCTGGCAGCACACTTTCTAGACACTGAGCATTTGGCATGAGTGGGGACAGGAGGACCTTTGCCTGAGGTAGCCTGTTTTGTTTTGAAGGCTTGAGAACATGGGTATTTACTACATTAACTACATGTGCCAACTTCATAACTGCTGTGATGGCTTTGACTTTCTTGTTTTGGGACTCAGTTTACTGGTATTTGAATAAGTGTTCTAGTTTTATTCCCCATGGAGAAATCCTGCTATATTTTGTGATTAATAACCATATCAGCATATTTATAGTTGCCGTAGGCATTGTGAATACTGCATTGTTGATACATTTGTCAATGAGAACAGGATCACAAAATGTCAGGCCTCTATTTGGAAGCAGGGGGGCTTTAGAGGGAGAAATGCCTATCCCATGATGTGAAAACTGGGAACCAAGGCTAAAAGAGAGACAACCTGGAGTTTTGGAAAGATGTTTGCAAGGAATACCCATAGAACCAGGCAAAGAATTGGAAGGAGTGTGCCGGAGAGGCTGAGTCCTGCTAACAAGTTTTCACCTTATGTGTAAAAGATGGGGATAAGCTGCTGGAGGAAAGAGCTCAGATGGCTAGGGAGTCAGCTTGTTTGCCTAAGCATTCTTCTGTGCCACAGCATTCAGAAGAGCAAACTGGAGGGACTCAGGTGGTAGAAGAAGAAGCTACTGTTCATGTAGCTAAAAGGAAGCAAAAAACTAGCAGAAGGAATGTGTATACAGCTTTTGTACAGGCTGAGCAGAGTTTCCCTGACAGCTGCCAGAAAAATGTGTGTGAGGATAATGGAGCAAGGTTAGATGAGGAGTCTTCTAATATATAAGTTCTCCCCATATGAAGAAGAAGACAGAAGAACCACCAGGTCCAAACAGAGTCCAGGGAGATAATTGAGGATTTCACTCAAAAGGAGATTACCAATATACTGAGTAGATTCACCCAAAGAATAGGAGAGTCTTTAGTGTCTCGGATAGTAAGAATCACTGATGAAGACACTGGAAGAAAAACACTGGACAATGTGGATTGTTTAAAATTCATAAGTGTCAGTCAGAATCGTTTTGTACACCAAACTTTTAGGGATCACCATATGTGAGGAGGCCTCAACAGAACTAATCTGTTAGCTTTAGCTGCAGAGGGATACAGAAAGCAATATCCTACTGACTCTATGTGGCCTAGTGGAGACAGACCCTGGTACTCAGAGATTGTAAGAAAGCTAAAGGAGGAGGTAATGAAAACTACTATCATGGTTGGAGATGCAAATGCATATCATGATACCCCCCGCAGGAGTTCCTCATAGAAATATCATAGTGAAGGCAGCTCTCCTGCTTATAAGCACCTAATTCTGACTCTATTAATTGGGGAAATAGGGCACCCTCTTTCAGAGGTGCTGGATAAGATTTCACAATTAAGTGACCTAGTGGAATGGGAAAAAGATATTTAATGTCTAAGAAGAACAGTGACTTTGCTCTTATTTCAAAAGATGGGCAAAGAAATGATACCTGCCTGGAATCAAAGAAGAGAAATTTTTACAAGATAAGTGAACACCTTAAATAGTGGCTCCCAACACAGAACTTATGCACTAATCTCAGATTTACCAGCAACAGTTTTTGTTGTCTATCTTCCATGCTGATTTTCTTTTCCAGCATTTGAGAGAATTGCTTTCTATATACTCATGTTCATATTACTTTGTAAATGTGTACTTTTAAGAAAATAGTTATGTCTTTTATGTGCTTTACCTATAATGCTTTTAAGTTAAGGATATTGCAATTGAACTTAATGGGGACATACATTACAATCTTATAAACCTTAACTGTGCCATTGCCCTTATTACATTACAATAAATTAGATGACATTCAAACTCTCAACTTTGTAGAAATCTATTTGGGTAGAAATTCATGAAAACCAATGGACATTTATAATCCAAAGTCACTGGAGAAATACTTGGTTGGCATATGGAAGGCATAATATATTTCCAAGGATTCCCACAAGGGGGATATAACCTAGATCTTATAATCAGAAATACCTGAATTCAAGTCCTTTTTCAGCTAATTATTAGCTTCACAATTCTGGGCAAAGTATTTTATCTTTCTCAGCTTCATCTTCTCATCTATAAATGGGGATGGTATTACTACGTTCCTCAAAGGGTTGCCACAATTGTGAAATCCAGTTCAAGGAAATAATATATCTACATTGGTTTGTAAACCCAAATTGTTTCATAAATGTTAGAATTATTATCGTTATTTTTCTGTTATTGTTATTATTTTAAAGTGGTATGAAATATTATTTAGGGATATATATGTACATATATATGAACAGAAATATGGTCTGCTTAGCTACCAAGAATAGTTAATAGATCAAGAGCCCTATAGAATGTATACTCTTTGCAGTTTAGAAATCTCATGTAGTCATAGAATATACAGAAATAATATGGTTTTGGAGACAAGTCATAAAATTAGAGGTATAGAATAGTCATGATTCTGTATTCCCCAGCAAAAGCACAATTCATGGCACACAGAACAAATTTAATCAAAACTATTGATTAATTGATAACCCAGGTATTTCATTATTATCCATTTTCTAGTAGCAAATTGAGTAGAAGACCTGCTGTGCCTTCAGTAGATTATCTTTGAAGGACTTAAGGACAGACATTGATAAGGGTCATAGGACATGCAAAATTACAGAGTAGAAGGTAAGCACTGTTAGATGGATTATACACAGTAATGAGACAATAGACCTATTCACCAATATATCAAAATACAAATCACCACTTTCAATAATTGTAGACAAGTACATATAATGAAATATTAACCAAGGACAAACAAAACTTCAGACCCAAAATGGTATTTTACAAAAGCTACTACTGTCATGCCTGTTTTTTCTACTTAGGGAGAATAGCAGTTATATAATACATGACATTTTAGTGATAAGTTTGGGAGTTCTGGGGTATTCAGGAAAAACTAGTATTTCTGGTATGAAGGCTACTGGACCCCTTTTCAGGGTTGCTTTCCACTTTTGGTGTCCACCTGCACCTCAAATCTCACTTATGGCTCCAAGAAACTGTAACATGTTCAGCAATAACACCTCAGTAAACCATTTATGCAGATGGGCTAAACCAATGTGAAGGTAACTGGGGGCTATCAAAACCATCAGTGATTTAGGGCGATGTCTAACCCAAGCATGTGAAAACTTCCCTAGAATAACAAATTGATGTGAACAATTTGTTCCAATGGGTCATCAAGGCAGCAGAAGCAGGTTCTGTGGAGCACTTAGAGCTTAGTTAGACATTGGAAATACCAAGGTCATCCACTGCATCCAAAGGCATTGCCAGTCATCTTGACTTTGGTCTTACCACTGGACTTTGATAACTAGGGAAGAAAGAGTGAGGCTGATGACTTCCAGCAACTTTTCCTCACTTATATCCAATTTATGCACAAGTCAAAAGAAATTATTCATATCATTTTCACATTTTTTACCTACTTCAAAATTCTGTGGCATTGGGCAAATGATGAAGCAGTAGTTGTGGACACACTGTGAGTTGTAGTCACAACTGTGCACACAGGGGTCCCCCCACACAGGGTCATCTTCTCACTGAACTGAAGCAGCAGTGGGATTTAGCAGCTCTCCGGTTATCTGAGCATTTTTCTGGACTGGTCACAGTGATAGGGAGTACTTTTTCAATCAAAACTGATCTAGTCAACAAACTTGTATAACTCCCAAAAGGAGTGATTACAGGCTTATGCACCATGCCATCATCATCAGAGCATATACTCCCACTGTGATGAACACTGAGGAGGTCAAAGAAAAATTTTATGAAGAACTGGAGATGTTCATCATTAATGTGCTTAAAGAAGACAAGTTTGCCATTCTGAGTGACTTTAACACCAGAGTAGGCACAGACTATCAGAGAGGGCAGGGAGTCCTTGGGAGGAATGGAGTCAGAAACAGCAACATCAAAGGCCACTTATTACTGAAGATGTGTGTGACTCATGTCCTTTTCATCGCCAACACTTTCTTCTATTGACCTAAATGCAATAAAACTTCTTAGATGCACTTTCACAGCAAACATTGACATTTGATAGATTCAGTCATTAGAAGGAGAAAAGACAGACAGTATGTGAGAGTGGAGAAGGTGAGATATGGTACAGAGTGAGGGCCAATCCTAGACTTGTCTTCTATAATATGCACATTCACATTTAACAAATATAGCAGCCCCAGGGCAAGCTGATTACCAGAAGACTGAATATCAACAGATTAGAGAACTTCTCCAGGGGCAGCTAGGTGGAGCAGTGAATAGAGCGTTGGCCCTGGAGTCAGAAGGATCTGAGTTAGGATCCAGCCTCAGACACTTAATGCACACACGAACCAAAACCTAGCCATGTGACCTTGGGCAAGTTACTTAACCCCAATTGCCCTCCAAAAAGCAAAAAAATAAAAAATATGATAGCTTCTCCAAAGGGAAATAATAGTACATTGCTAAATTGGAGGGAAAGCACATGGCTGGCAACACCAGGGAAAAGAAGTGGGCAGTTTTCAGAGGTTTGGTATACAGCACCACTTTTACTCTTGAGGCCAGAACACTGACAAACACCAAAATTGCTTTGATGAAAATGATGGGGAAATTTGGAAGTTGATAAACTAAAAACAATGACCCAGCAACATAGTTTGTTTCTAAGAAGGAATCATTTGACTCCATCAAAAACATAGTGAAAATTAAGCTTAGAGAGATGCAGGATTCTTGGTTCAGTAGGAAATCAGAAGAATTTCAGTTTTATTTAGACAATAACAATCCAAAGGTCTTTTATAATGCTCTGAATGCTCTTTATGGGCCACAGCCCTATGGTGCATCCCAGTTACTCAGTTCTGAGGGAGCCACATTGATTACAGGTAAGGACATGATACTGAAGAGATGGGTTAAACATTTTCATACTGTTTTCAATAGACTGTCATCAACCAATATTGAAGTCATTGATCTTTCACCTCAGGTTGAAGTCAATGCCCTTCTTGCTGAATTTCCAACTGAAGAAGAGGTTTTGGATGCCATTAGGCTCCTCTGGTGGGGCAAAGCACCTGGTGCTCATTCTATTTTAGCTGATGTTCACAAGGTCTGTTACTGACACAAAGCTGATTGAAATTTTCTGTGTTATATGTCAAAAGGACATTATACCTTGGGAGTTCAAATATGTTTCTCTTGTCAATCTCTATAAAAGAAAAGGAAATAGGTTCTCACGTGACTATCACAGAAAAATTCTCTCTCTCTAGGACATTGCTGACAAGATTCTTGCCAAAGTCTTTCTTAATAGGCTTCTCCTGAAAGATAGTCATCTACCTTCGAGCCAGTATGGTTTCAGAAAGGGCCGAGGAAAGGTGAATATGTTCTTTCCTGCACGACTCCAGGAGAAATGCTAGGAGCAGGACAGAGGCTTGTACATAATACTTGTGAATCTGACCGAGGCCTCAGTCATGAGGGCCTGTGGAAGATCATGGCAAAATTTATTTGCCCAGGGAAGTTCATCAGTATTATACTCCAGTTCCATGAGGGCATGCTTGTATGACCTGTAGGTGATGAACAATGCTCTCATGCTTTCACAGTCATCAGGAGTGAAGCAGCGTTGTGTGCTTACTCCTATACTTTTTAGCATAATATCTTCAGAAAGGTTTTCAGATGCTTTAAATGAGAATGAAAATGGCGTAAAGTTCACCTACTGCAGAGACAGTAAATTATTTACCTTGAAATGGCTATAAGCCAATACTAAAATATAGGGAGAATGCCTGGTCCATGCCTTTTTGTTTGCAGATTACCGTGCACTCGGTGCATCCTATGAGACTAAGATACAGCAGAGTATAGATAGTTTCTCTGCCTCTTTTGCTAATTTTGGCCTGACAATTAACATCAAGAACATAGGTTCTCCACCAGCCAGTACAGCAATATCCTTACATTGAACCCTCAATTAGAGCAAATGGAGAAATTTACAATGTTGTGGATAAGTTCACTTACCTTGGCAGAAAAGTTTTTAGGAATGTATACATAGTTGATGAGACTGGTGCATGCATTGCCAGAGCTAGCTTAGTGTTTGGAAGCAACACTCTGAAGCAAAGTGTGGGAGATAAGAGATATTAGGCTTACTACCAAACTGAAGGCCTACAGAGTTGACATGATGATCCCATTGCTACAGGCCTGTGAAATCTGGGAAATATATCAGTGCCTTTCCAAGAAACTGAATCACTTCCATTTCTATTTTCTTAGGGATATTCTAAAGATCAACTGTGTTCCTTTCTTGAGTTGATTTTCCAACTATGTCCAAGTCTCCTAGTATGATGGCAGGAATTTGAGGGAAGAGAAAAATTGTGAATTATATACCAAATTTAATCTGGAAGGAAGGGGAATGATTTGGAGGTCTGTAGACAATAGCAACCAGGATTTTATTTGGGAGAGAAAGAAGGGCATGAATCTCAGAGAAGGAAAAATTACTGAGTGATGAAGGTAGGGAGAGAAGCTGGAAATGGAAATAATAAGTATTCCAACTCCTTCATGTCAACCAATGAACTAAGGGAAATGGGTGAAGGTTCTACTAGTCCTGTAAAGTGCAGTTATAATGGCCGTTTCATTGGGGAAAACCAGGTCTCAGTAATAGCTAGTAGATAGAAAGAGTGGAAAAGAGAAATATTTAGGATCAAGAGGAATTTGTTACTCATGGAACAAGTATTCCACAGGCTACAGCAGAATGGCAGGATGGTATGTGATTAGAACTTTACCCTCTACAGCACTCAGTGATTCCAACTGGTATTTGTAGTAATGGACAGAAACAGTTCACTACCCTAAACCACAGGATCTCAGCCATGCAAAAGTAGTTAAGAATCCAGTCCAATCTACTCATGAATAAGTACCCCTTCTGTAACATTTCTAATAGAATGTAGTGAAAGCTTATGTGAAAACTTTTATCAGAAGTGTACTTAATCTGTGATTTACAAATCTTATTTCAAGAACTTAGACACTCGATAGCTATATGAACCTGGATAACCTCTGTCAGCCTCACTTTCACTATCTCTAAAATGGGAATAATAGTTGCTATCTTACAGCATTGTTTTGAAGGTTCAGATGATATTACTTATGGATAGTATTTAAAGTATTATATAAATACTAAGTATCACAATAACTGTTGTTATTGTCATTATAGAGGAGAGGTCTAATAATTGGGAGGAATTTTCCTTCTATTGGCTAAATTTGCCTCCTGGAGACTTTTAACCCGCTGCTTCTAATTTTTCCTATTGGGGTCTGGCAGAACAAATCTAATCCCTTGAAAGCAGCTGTCATGTCTGCATTAAGTCTTGTCTTCTTCAGGCTAAATTTTACTGGGATGAATAGAAGCTTTTTTCCCCACTATATAACACTGGGCTTTGTCTGGAACTCAGGTCAAGTAAAAACTTAAGCTGCAGATGGTAGTTCTATATAGACTGCATATATAGTGATAACTATATTTGTATCCAGTTCATTCTACTTCCATTTAGTCCTCCCTAGAATCCATGTCCCTCTCTGTGACTGGGCTCCTCTTCCTTATGAATAAAGTGAGTTGGTGGTGAAGTCAAGATGGCAGAGTTAAGGCAGGAACTCAGATTAATTCCCCCAATATTCCCCTTCAGAAAACTTCAAAATAACTCCTCAAATGGAACTCAGGAGCTTCAGAGCTAACAAAGTGTAAAAGTGAAATGCATTCTCCTCATGTCAACCTAGAAGGCTGACAGGAAAGGTCTGTGATACCAAAGTGCTGGTATGTCTGAGGCACAGCACATGCCTCTGCCACACCAGCAAAACTGCAACAGTTGCAGCTTCAGGAATTTCCAGCCCACAGACTGTAAGGCGGTAGGACAACAGGTCAAAAAAAAAAATTACATGGGACCTTTGCTGGCCCTGGGTTCCAGATCCTGTTGTTTAGCCCATAGGCAGTTTTGGGTCATAGTTCTTGGTCTAAGAGGAACACTAACAGTTGTGGTTAAAGGGAAAAAATATCGCTTTATGGGTCCCAGAACATAAGACAGGAGGGCAGCAAATATATCTCTCCTTAGATGTAATATTTTAGAAGCATGAGAAACTTCAAGACCCCCCAGAACTAGTTCTATAAACAGCAGCACAAAAAATCCAGAAGCCTGGCAGCATAGTACACCCAGTATGACCTGTTAGCACAGATTCTTTGATCTGCTTTGCTAAAGGAAAGACAGCTTTTAAAGGGGTCAACAATCTTACTTTAATTACATTCATTAGTTAAGGGGAAAGGTCAGCATTCTGAAGGTGGAGAAAATACAGAGAAATTAGTACAGGAATTCAATAGACAGGGCTCCTAATATCTAAAAACCACGGGACTGAGAGAACTCAAGCCTCTGAGTAGTCTGGGGTTTTTAACCAATGGTTAGTCAGACTCCCATCCAGGGAATCAAAAGGTCTTTCTCATAAGCTAACCCCTAAAACAAAATACCAACCTCCCAAAAATATATAACGAAGACTCAGCCCCTGATTGGTTCAGAGTCAGAAGGCAGGAAACCTACTTGACTCAGTATAACTGTGCATTAGCCTGAGCCTGGGAAACTCAACTCCAGAAAGAAAACAACAAAACATCTCACCTTCTTGTGCTTACATTCCACCCTTCCAGCCTCCTGGCCTTTATAATTTAATGCTTAGCCTTTATAATCTACACAGATGAAGAAGGGATTATTATGGCCATGGATCCTGGAGCAAATAGACGCATTAACATCTCTTAAGAAATATATATCAGGGGCAGCTAGGTGGCGCAGTGAGTAGAGCGCCAGCCCTGGAATCAGAAGGACCTGAGTTCGGATAAGGCCTCAGACACTTAACACACACAAACAAAAACCTAGCCTTGTGACCTTGGGCAAGTTACTTAACCCCAATCGCCCTCCAAAAAGAAAAAAACAAAACAAAACAAAACAAAAAACAAATATATATCAGGCTTCCCAGGAGAACTCTCCATCCAGCTCCCACTTTAAGAACTTGTACCAGAAAATCTGGGGATTCCAGCCCTGCCCCCTTGGACCGCCACTCCTGCTGCTCCTGTTCTGGGCTTCCAGAGCCGACAGTGACTCCCTGAGCCAAGGGCCTGGCTTTTGCAGCCCACCCACTTCATGAACATGGCCCTCTGAGGCTCCTAGAACCCCAGCTCAGGCTAGGAGCCTACCAGCAGCAACTGCAGACAGACCTGGGCCAAACAGAGGCACCACCACAACCCCAAAATGAAACAGTATCCCCTCGGGACTCCCAAGATCTCCCCAGAGGGACTAGCTCCAGCCCTTCTTCCTCTTTTTCCACCTCTCCTAGGCTGTGGCAACCCCCGGGGGCCAACCTGGCACTGGCTCCGTGAGGGGCTTTGTACCATGGGAAACAACTTGAAGCAACTTCAACCTGACCTATCCATTAGATACTGTTGATGCTGAAAGTGCAAAATGAATGCCCTGCAGAGTTTCACAAATATAGTTCCATTCTATCTTCTTCTGACTATGGGATTGTCAGCCCAACTTGTCCAACAATGTCTGTTTCAGATATCTGAACTGATGGACTGATTCAGTGGCCTGGCCATCCAAGTGCATAACATATTCTGGACAATAGGCATTTTTCATTCTCTTTTTTATCATATGGAAGTTCTATAATATTCTTGGACTTGATGTAATCAACACAGCATTATCCACAAACAGGAACGTCAGAGGACCTCGCTGTCCACCACTTTTACTCTGCACAGATCATCTTCCATGACACTGATGGGCACCTTTAGAGAGCATCCCTCTTCTATTTTATCCTTTGTTTGATGTTAAAACTGAAGTGTTATCAGCAGTTATATCTGATTGCATTCATCAAGAAATCAAACATTAATATACTTATGAGAGACTCCTCATTGGATGAGAGCCCTTAAGTGGTGGAGTTCTAATCTGTGAAGTCAAAGGCTTCTTTATTGTTTAAAAAATACTCAATACAGTGGACTTTTGTTCTCTCTGTACTTTTTAGGCAATTGGGTGACTGTAAAGATATAAGATATGCTGAAGGAAATCTGTTGTGAATGCTGACATGTCATAGTTTTAAGGTTCCCATTATATGTGTGTAGATCATTCCTGCAAAGATCTCATAGTAGTAGTGTCTGTTTCTTGCTCCTTTGGCTCATTTCATTTTGTCCTTCTTTGTGACTTGAATTGGATTTTTGTTTGGCATTGAGGGGTCCAAGTGGCCAGATATACATTGGGGGTGAGGGTGTTAGACATGGAGTCAAGACAGAGCAAGAACTTTTCAGAGGCTGAAGAAGTGAGGAAAGAGGGGTACCCAGCCTTCGAGGCCAGAGTCCACTTCAAAGGTTCATCATAGAGGCCAGTGTCAAGCCTAGGATTCAGTCTATTCCAATTGCCACAGCCTGCACCATTTACCATATATATATATATTTTTTTCTGCAAGATCTAATTAGATGCACATCACCCTTACCTTATAGCTATGTCAGCCATTCAATTGGCAGGTAAAGCAGAGGAGCAGCACCTCAGGACGAGAGACATAATCAATGTCTCTCACGGATATTTAAATACCAAGAGTTAACCTTTGGAGTTAGACTTCTGGTTCTGGGAGCTGAGGGAGAGCATTATTCAGTGTGAATTTCTCATGTTGAGGATTTTGCATTTCCAAGTTTCCTTCCAGCATCCCCACAAATATCTGCTCCACTACCTTATTTCTTTAAAGAATTGGATGAACTGTCACAGCTGGGAGGAAACTCCCGTCTCTCTGGCCGCCTGGGTACTGCTGTGGGACAGCTGTCACACAGCATTGTGCCTTCAGTATCCCACCCAGAACATAGCTGTATCAGTGCTCTATCTTGCCTTGCCATGCTGTGGAGTGGAGGTGCCTGCTGATTCCCAGGCAGAAAAGCCCTGGTGGAAGGATTTTAGTGAAGACCTTACCCAGCCAGTCATTGATAATATTGTGTCTGACCTGATTCAGATTTACACAATGAACACAAAGATCCCTTAATTGCTCTAGGGGGCATTCAAGGAGAATCAAATGTTTGCTTTGTCTGAGGACTGGATTTGACTCAATAAAACGGGTCTCAAATTAAAAAAAAAGTTGGTAAGTCACAGGGACCAGCTTTGCATTAGCAAAAGGTGAAGAATTAAACCTGGATTGCTTTCTGATTGCTCTTTGGTATCTGTGGTGGGCCCTGAGCAAGTTTGGAGCTCACATTTGTATACAAATAGTTACATGTTGAAAAAGGAATATCTTGTTTTTAAATGCCTTTTGCACCTTAGGAATTTTTTGAAGATGAAACTTTTGAATTTGATGCAGACTATATTTAGGCATCTCTTCATTAAAACAAAAGCCAAAATAGAATACTTGATTGTACCCTTTGGTATATCTTTTCAAGCCCTACAAAAACTTAATCTTCCAACATATGTAAACAATATTTTATTGTACATAGTAAAAGATAAACAAAAAAATTGTAAAGATGTGAAAATAGGCATGGAGTTTAAGAGCTTTCAATGTTCTGCGGAAAACATTGGCAATGAGGGGTTTATGGTAGCCATATTTCTTTTCCATCTTGGGTTACTTTCCTCTCCCTGAAATATATTATAAAATATGATCGTCTTTCCAACACAAACATTCTTCTAAGCATCCTATATGTTCAAAATCTTGGAATGCTTTGATCTCTGAAGAATAAAAGTTTTCCAGGAACCCAGGGGTAAATAAGGGATAGGAAAGTGTATATAGATTTCCATTAATGACTGTGTTGAAGAAATAGCATAAAAGGGAAAACTGTGATGGACCAGTCATGGAGCAATCATCAGGGAGTAACAGAAAAACACATAATTGATAGACTGCTACCCACAAAATGTAAAAAGCAGACAAAGGCCTCTAGCATACTAGGTAGTTACATGGAGAACCTCTTTGAGAGACCAGGGAAAAGAGTCAGAGGAAGAGACTGTAAAGATGGGTTACTATCTAATACTATGGGTTACTAGCACTAATAGAGGGAGCAACCTCATGGATAAGATCATGGATTGATTGAAGTGTTGAGAGAGTAACAAAACACTTACAATAAAGGAACCAGGGCCATATTGCCAACAGGTGGCCAAAAGAAACAACTCTTCTTAAGATTTTTCACTTATGTCATTTCCAGAACAAATTTTCTGCTTATATATTAAAACTGTTTGTTAGTTTCCTAATAATTTTTTCATGAAATATATATATATGTATATATATATCAGATCAACATAATTCCCATAACAATACAAAAGGAATAATTATAAAATAAACACATCGTGAACTTCACATTTGCAAAATACATATCCACATAACTTATTACTAGGGTGGCCACACATCTTTAAACAAACACAAAAGTATATAACAAAACATAGCATGACCCCACCCTATACATTCTTTGGGGGTCAAAATCTTTAGGGAGTGAGCAACCAGCTCCTCCTATCTCGATCCAAAACAAAAATGTCCAAGTAAAAGCCCTCTTGGGGGTGTGTCCTTCTTCCCCCACTACCTATATTCCCACTGTTATGCTATATTCATGCTTATTCCTTTCCCTTTCTTCTCAGTTTCAGGTTTCTACCTGGTACCCTCAGGTACAGACATGCTCTAATCAGCCAAGTCCCAGTCTTAACACTGCTGCAATTCCCCCTTCCAAGTCCTGATGAGCAGCTGAGTGACAAAGTCAACAGGGTGGGTTGCCAGAGGTTACAGTGATTCCCCCCTCCCACCATAGTCAACTCTACCCAAACCATCCCAGGAGGACATGGCAGGAAAGCACACTCAGTGCTCCTGCCTTGCTATAAAGTTTTCATCTTGCCTCGGCTCTGAATTTCCAGTTCTTGCAGGTCTAGGGGTTGACCACTCCTGGCTCCTGCCTAGGGCCCCATGCAGGTATCTCTCTGTCTCTGGTCCACACCACCCCAAACCTGGAATAATGACTTGCCCTCCCCAAGCCATACATAGGGAGGGGCCATGCCAGTCTGGGTTCCAGGTACAGCACAGTGCCAAAGCCTCAACCCCTCCAACACAGTCTGTGGAGGGGCTACTTCCTTCCAGCCCTGACTCTGGCCATCCCCACCTTCCACAAGCTTGTTTTCCTCCCACAGTTGCTGCACTACCTGTCTCCTCAGGAGTGGGGTAGAGAAGCGGAAGGAGAGGTTATCTCCCAGATGACCTTCTCTGGCCATTTGGGGAAACCATTCCCACTACTGTTGCTCCCTCGGTTTCTTGCAGGTTGTTGACGAAAAGCAACACAATGACTGGGCCAATCCCAGTTACAGAAAACCCCATATTTTCCTTCAGACTGTGCAGATCTTGCCAACTCTGCCAAATGTATTAGCAAGCAGCCTAGCACACCCAGGATGGCCATGTTAACACAGGTTGTTTGATCTGCTTTGCTAAAGGAAAGACAATTTTAAAGGGGTCAAGATCTTACTTTTATTACATTCACGAGGTCAGGGGAAAGGTCAGAACCCTGAACATGGGGGAAATACAAACAGAGAAATTAGCTCAGAGATTCAACAGACAAGGCTCCTGCTGTCTGAACAAAGTAATACAACCACCTATACACACCACCAGATTGAGAGAGCACAAACCTTTGAATAGTCTGGGTTCTTAACAAATGGTCATTCAGAGTCCTGTCCAGGAAATCAAAAGGTCTTTCTCATAAGCTAACCCCCAAACAAAATGCCAAACTCCCATATATATAAAACAAGTCTCAGCCCCTGATTGGTTCAGAGTCAGAAGGCATGAAACCTTCGTGACTCAGCATAGCTGTGAATTACCAGAGTTCAAAGGTGATTAATCCTTTTTATGTTTTACAATTTAGCCTGGGCCTGGGAAACTCAACTCCAAAAAGAAAACAATGTAATTCCTACCTTACTTGTGCTTACACCTGAGAGAGTTACTAAATTTCTATTTGCCTCAGTTTCCTCAACTGGAAAATTGGGGAAAAATAGCACATTCCTAGCAGGGCTATCGTGAGGATTAAATGAGATTTTATAAAATGTGTAAAAACACTTAGTATGGTGCCTGGAACATAGTACATGCTATATTAATGCTTATTCCTTTCCATTTCTTCTCATCATCTCACTCCTGGACATCCTGGACTCCCTAACATCCCCGGGATCAAATATAAAATTTATTCACTTTTAAAGCCTTCATAACCTGACTCCTTTCTCTCTTTCTATTCTTCTTCCATCTTAAAGTCTTCCCTGTACACTGTGATCCATAGGATGATACTTACCTCCTTATACTTCTTCACTTGTAATACTCAATATGCCAAGGCAAAGCAATTTCACTTGCTTTCCCTTGTGTCTGGATTTATCTTCCTCCTCATCTCAATTTCTGCAAAAAATACTTTACTGGTCCTCCTTATTTCTTTCCAAAATTCTTTCCAATTTATCCTCTTTGTACATTGTTGTTTGTATGTTGTCTTTCCCATCAGAATAATCTCCTCTGACAAAAAAGACTGTCTTTTGCCTTTCTTTTTTCACTCCAGCATATATTAGCACTAACCACATTAAAGGCACATAATAAATGCTTGTTACTTAACTTGATCCAACCATTGATTAAAAGATCTTCAATGAGAGAAAACTCATTTGCTCCCAAGACAAACCATTCTAATATGTCATTGCTATAATTATATGTTTCCCTCCCAAAATTTACCCTTTTGCAAATGCTCACCCTTTGTTCCTGGTTCTGCCCTCTGGAGCCAAGTCAAAGCAAATAAAAAAAAACCTTATTCTCTCATGACAATACTTTAAAAACTTGACAGTTATTCACTGTCTTCAAGAATCTTGAGTGCAAGCTATCTTCAAGGACACAAACTATTTTCTCTACTTTCTGTAAGTAGTTTTCCCTTTTACTTGTCATTTGGTATTTATCTTGCTCTCAGATACACACACATACACTGACTACACAAACATACACACACTTTACTTTTCATATCACTAATGCACCAATCTTTTTTTTTTTTTAACACTATAACCTTTTGTTGTTATTTAGTCATTTCAAGTCATGTCCAAGTCTTCCTTACACCATTTCAGGTTTTCTTAGCAAAGATCATGAAGTGATTTACTATTTCTTCCTCCAGCTCATTTAACAGATGAGAAAACTGAGGCAAACAAGATTAAGTGACATGGCCAGGGTAACACAGGTAGCAAATATCTAAGACTGGATTTGAAATCAGGATGATGAGTCTTCCTGACTCCAGGCTCTACACTTTGCCCACTGCACCATCTAGCCTCTCTCTCTCTCTCTCTCTCTCTCTCTCTCTCTCTCTCTCTCTCTCTCTCTCTTTCTCTCTTTCTCTCTTTCTCCCTCTGTCTCCCTCTTTCTCTTTCTGTCTCTCTCTGTCTCTCTTTATATATATGCTTCATAGGCTCTTTCTAGACTATAATAATAAGGGAAGGAATTATGACTCACTTATTTTTGGCTTCTCCCTTTCACCTTGTACAATGATTTATACCCTATTGAAATTTACTAAAGATTTGTTGAACTGAACTGTAGCTTTGAATTTGGTATAGATTTAGTGCCATAATACATTTTATGCCCTAAAGAATTTAAGAATTGGTAATTTACATATAGAATTTGTAGTCACTATTAGATAACCAAATTATTCAATTAAACAATATTCCATACTTCCTAGCCATTGTGGATAAATATAGCTATCAGAAAAAAAAAATCTACCCCTTACTCTAGGCAATTTAATTTTGGTAATTCTGTCCTAAAATGAGAGAAAGAGAGAGACAAAAAGAGATGCACAGAAACAGAAAAAAAAAAACCGCTAAAGAATGGGACTTGAAGAAGTAGATCTGAGCTGCTTTTTAGTCATTCAGTCATTAAACATTTACTAAGTGCCTTCTCAGACACTGTGCTGAATTTTGGGGATACAAAAATTGCTAAAGGGCAGTCACAATCCTTAAGGAGCTCACAATCAAGTTATGATTAATTTGTCTTTCATTCTGCAGCAGTGGTAAAATGGTCTTACTCAGTGTTTCTTTCACCACAGTCTTATATCTACTAGGCTATTTTTCCCAAAGAAAAGGTGAAACCTTTTCCCAGGAAACATCCCCACAAACTTTAAGAATGAAGTTTCACTTTTTGAAACAGACTGATATAATCTAGTTGCTCAGGAAATTTATAGTGCTGTCTTACAATTCAGAACTTAGACATAATTCCTGGCTGTTATGTGAAATGAACAGTGGATTGCCACACTCTAAAGCTTTGCTCTTTAGTTGAACCTGTAATGATTTGCTGTGCCTTTTACTGTGGGGAGAGAGTAAGGGGAGTGGGGCTGCTGAGTTATTATAATGAGAATGTTTGCTCTGGGATTACTGTAGCCCTGACCTGACTGTGAGAAGATACTCTCTAGTTCAGCACTTGCCTTTTTTATTGAGATTTTCTTTTGTGCTTAGGGATAATAAATAAACCATCTATCCACTGAGCCACCCATAGCTATGGAAATCAAAAACCCATTCAGTATCAATCTTTCCCCTTGGTATAGTAAGTATAGAGTTGTTAGTTGAGAAAGCCAGATTTCAAGTATTTGGATTTAATAGAAAATGTGAAGTTGAAAACTCCTTTCCTATTTTGGAAAACAATAAGGAGTATAGAGGAATACAAAACTAAAGCAAAATTCAAGTGGTTGTCTTTTTATCCCCATGCAGATGAAAATATACAACCTGTTCAAATTACTAGTAATATTGATTTCCATTGACATGGTATCACACTACTATGAGGCTTAAAACATTTATGTTTTAATTAATCCTCCCTTTATCTACATGAAGTACATGGTCAACAATCATTACTATTAGATTTTCTATAGCTAATAGTAGACCCAAATGTAAGCTATTCTTTAGCCCATGTCATTCTGTGGCTCCTTGTTGTTAGTGTGTTATATAGTTAGATGGAGCTCTGGACCTGGAGTTAGGAATACCTTGATTTAAATTCCACTTTTGGTACTAGCAAGCTGTGAGACCAGTGGACAAATGATTTAGCATCTCTGAGCTTTGTTTTCTTCATCTGTAAAATATGGTTAATAATTTATTTTACAGAATTTTGGGGTACCCACATCATCTAGAGTAAAAATGAGTTTATATACATATATATGTGCTTATTTTTATTCTTTAAAGATCTATAAAATATACTTAAATACTCTTAATAATGGGCACATAACATACTTGCAAATTATCATCTTTCATGTCTGCCATGAAAACTAATGCTGCATAAAAGTGGGTAGAATTTTATGTTTTAAACAGGAAAGGAATGTGCAAATGATGTTGTTTTAAGCGTCATTGAATTGTGTACTGATTTCTCCTGTTTTGGAATTTCATAAATTTTCCTCCCTTTCCCAGAAAATTATGCTTTTTCATATTTTCACACATAACTCTCAGTTACCCCTATTTTTCTTTGTCTTATTACTTTTTATTATTTTGTTGCTCTTTTAACTCATTTAGGAATTCTTTCTGAGCTTGGATCTAAATTGATTTTTTCTTTGAGACTTTGATTGTAGATATTTTTTTTTTAAAGCAATTGGGGTTAAGTAACTTGCTCAAGATTACACGGCTAGTCATTTGATTTATGCGTGGGTGCTCATTTTCTGAGGCCGGATCTGATCTCGGGTCATCCAAACTCCGAGGCCGGCGCTCTTACTCACTGTGTCGGAGGCCGGCTCCGAACTCAGGTCCTTCTGATTCCAGGGCCGGCGCTCTATTCACTGCGCCACCTAGCCGCCCCTATTGTAGATATTTTTAAAGTCATTATCTTCTTCTGGGTTCTTGTCTTGAAGTTCCCTGTTATTAGAGTAATTCTATCTGGTCAGGTTATTTGTTTTTATTTGCTTATTCTTCCATCTGCTTCTTTCCCCTTCCTTCTTAATAGTATTTTCCCCATTACATGTAAAGATAGTTATCAACATTCATCTTTATAAGATTTTGAGTTCCAAATTTTTTTCCCTCCCTTCTTCTCTGCCCCCCGACCCAAGAGAAAAAGGAATCTCATTTAGGTTGTACAAGTAAAACTATGTTAAATGTTTTTCCAAATTAATAATGTTCTGAAAGAAGAATCAGAACAAAAGGGAAAAACCACAAGAAAGAAAACAACAACAACAACAACAAAGTGAAAGTAGTATGCTTTCATCTACATCCAGAATCCATAGTTCTTTCTCTGGATAGGGATGGCATTTTCTATCATGAATCTTTTGGAATTGTCCCAGATGATTGTATTGCTGAGAAGAGCAAAGTCTATCATAGTTGATCATCACACTATATTGCTGTTACTGTGTACAATGTTCTCATGGTTCTGCTTGCTTCACTCAGCATTAGTTCATGTTAAGTTAGAGATGAGGTGTTAATGGTTTTAAATGTCAAACAGATGAATTTCTTTGGTCCTTAAATGTAGGCAGCCACTTTATTTTATTGAGCAGGAGTGTGAGACAATCAAACTTGGGTTAAAAGGAAAATTACTTTTGTAGCTTTGTTGAGGATGGATTAGAGAGAAGAGAGACTTGAGGAAGGGAAGACATAGGAAAATGTTATAATAGTACAAGCAAGAGGTCATAAGGACATAAACTATGTTGATGGCTATGTGAATATAAAGAAGGGAAAAGGTGCAAAAGATGTGAGAGTACAGTGAATTAGTCTCACAACCAAAAGGACATTTAAGGGAATTAGGAATGAAGAGCTGAAAAATGAAAATCTGAGTAATTCGAAGGCATGCATTTGGCAGAAATTTGGAAGAGAGATGGATTTATAGGGAAATGTAGGAAATTCTAATTTGGACATGCTATTTTCTTTCTTTCTTTTTTTTTTTTTTTAAAGCAATTGGGGTTAAGTAACTTGCTCAAGGTTACACGGCTAGTCATTATTTATGCGTGGGTGCTCATTTTCTGAGGCCGGATCTGATCTCGGGTCGTCCAAACTCTGAGGCCGGTGGTCTTACTCACTGCGCCACCTAGCGGCCCCTTTAGGGCAATTGGGGTTAAGTAACTTGCCCAAGGTTACACGGCTAGGTTTTTGTTTGTGTGGGTTAAGTGTCTGAGGCTGGATCCGAACTCGGGTCCTTCTGACTCCAGGGCCGGCACTCTACTCACTGCGCCACCTAGCTGCCCCCTTTTTTTTTTAATTTTAT